>CAUYRT010040648.1:0-10329 GCA_963574885.1 Lepilemur ruficaudatus | reverse complement strand
AGCAACCTCAAACTCCTGGGCTCAAGCAATCCTCCTGCCTCAGCCTCCCAAGTAGCTGGGACTACAGGCATGCGCCACCATGCCTGGCTAATTTTTTACATATATTTTTAGTTGGCCAATTAATTTCTTTCTATTTATAGTAGAGATGAGGTCTCGCTCTTGCTCAGGCTGGTCTCGAACTCCTGACCTTGAGCTATCCACCCTCCTCGGCCTCCCAGAGTGCTAGGATTACAGGCGTGAGCCACCTCGCCCGGCAAAATCTGAGACACAGAGAGTTTAATTAACTTACTCAAGGTCACAGAATCAGTAAGGAGGAAGAATAGACTTTAAGCCTGTGTATACTGATTCTAAAAGCACTGACTCAGATTTTTGACTGCAAAATACCCACGATGTACACAAAAAGGCCCAAGAATTAATAGCAGGTATTTTTCAGAAATGCAGTTCTTTTCTATTTTAGAAGGAAGAAAGACTAAAACATTATTTTTGTCTATAATTTTGAAACGGCAAAAAGCATTTGAATAACCAGTGCCAGGCTTGTTAATTTTAGACATACATTAACACGGTCCCCCACCTTTAAGCAACAAAGGCACATGGGAGTATTTCACAAGTTTCTGCCACAATTCTGTTGGAAGACAAGCGTGATTCCCTTTTTGAGAAATGGTGGGAGTTCCCCAGAGCTTCCTTTTTCTTCTCCTCCACACTTCCTGACTACCAACTCACTCTGGGCTACTAAGATAAACACTGGTCTTTACTTCTCAATTTTTACAGTATAAGCAATTTAGACTGAGGCCTGGCAGCCTTGCTTCCCTTCAAGTTCCGCTTCACCAAGGGGTATCATTGCCTCAGAATGCTCTCATTCTGGAACAGACTTAATTAAAGGTCTCCAGCACTTCTGTCCCACTCATACCATGAAGCTACAGAAGGATAGCTGCCCTGGGGCAAGGCCAGATTCAGAGTTACGGGCCCTGTGACTATGGTCCATGTCATGGACTTGCTACCTAAGTAGGCTCACAGAGACTCACTCTGAAAAAGATCACACACTTGATTTAATGCTTTACTGTCACATTCTTAATTATTAATAAAATCCCTGATAATTCTTTAACAAGGAGTCACATATTTTCCTTTTACATTGGGCTCTGCAAGTTATGTAGCCTGTGAGAGGACAAATCTCTTAGGAAATGACTTCTATTCAAAACATCAAATTTTGTTGGGGCAAAGTTTTGGTTTTTGATATTTTTTAAGAAACAGACACGTTGAAATTCACTGCTTGAGGAGCAATGGAAGTTTGAAAGGTAGTAAAAGTGCGCAATATAATTTGCTAATAAGCAGTATAGCAAAGTATTTAAGAGCACAGGCCCTAGAGGCAAACTGCCTCCTTTCAAATCTTAACTTCATCATTTAACAGGTTTCAGTTTTCTTATTGTAAAAAGGGGGTAATAAGAGTGCCAGTTTCATGAGTTGTTAAGCATATAGTAGAAGTACATAGTGTATATATAAGCTATATAATATTAAATGCATATTAATTGCTAAATAAATGTTGGTTATTATAGAAATTTATAACAAATGGAAAGACTTTCTTCAGAATAATGACGTTAGTCCAAAGCCATCAATGATAATGACATAAAATCCAGCATAGTGAAAAGATATTTGAGTTTTGGTTCTGGCTTTGCCTTTCACTGTGTGATCTTTGGGAAAAAAAATCACATAACTTGAATTCCTTGTTTGGAAACCCCAAAAAAGCTTCAAATGTTTGCAGTATCAGATAAGATAATGTTTGAAAATGCAGTGAGCTAGGAATGCAAAAGCAGTTCATGTAAACGAGGAGCACTAAGCAGGAAATTCAAGAGGAAAAAGAAAGTGGTGGGAAAGGCAATTAAAATATTAATTAAATCTAATGCTAATAATAACTTCCACCAACATTTTTTGAGCATTCGCTCTATTACAACATTGTATATGTATTAATTCCTTCAATAGTCATAAGAATTTAATGCAGTGCATACTCTTAAATATCTCAAATTTTCAGATGAAGAAACTGAAGCCTAACAAAGATTAAATAAATTACCCACAGTTACACAGGTAATAAATGGCTGGGATAGAATTTCAGGTTCTTTCTGTTTGACTCCTGAACCCAAACTTTTGACCATTATTCTGTTTCTCTCAAGTAAAGAAGAAAATATTAAATCTAAATGTGAAATTGCTGAATTTGGAAATTTTTTACTTTAATTATGGTAATATGTGGTTGAATAAAATAAGTTTAAAACCAATACTACATTTAGTTATTGGTTATAAGATTTATTGATTATCAAATTTAATTATTTAAATCTGCCAGCTAAAAAGAAGAGAGCATTTTAGACAAGAAACCAGACTCATTGAAAATAGTTAAGTGTTTATGGGAAGGTTTTATAAGCAACATCTCTGGACATGTTTATAAGACACATTTCTTTCAACAGTACAAAAAGTCTGTGTGGAAAACAGACTGGACTAAGGGTCACACTAATCTTCAAGGAATCACAAGCAGGAAAAAAAGAGGAGAGTAATTAATCTAATTCAAGGAATTCCTACAAATCTCTTGAGAGGAAATAAAAATAACCTAAAGAGATTGAAATAAATCAAGAGTAGGACATAGCCAAGACTACATGATTATTTCTGTACCCCAAAAATGGTTTTATGTAGGAAAAATAATAAAGAGAACAGCAAAAGGGAAGACACAGCAGAGAGTATTTGTGGGACGTCTCTAAGTTCTTCCACCTTCTAGAAATCTACACTCTATCAACTGAGTCTATTTTACCAGAGAAAATAGTCTATTCAAACTAGGCATTCAAGCTGAGGCAAAGCAACCTGTTTCCTCTTTATGTGAAAATCCTTGTCATCTAAGAATTGCATTAGTAACGCCAATTTTACATTATTGCTTTTTTTCTTATTCTGCAATTGAGAAAAAAAATATGTCATATCTATCACTACTGGGCATAACTCAAAAGAATTGTTTTCTGCTGAATTAATGCACATTACCTGTTAAAAGTATCCAGCTGCAGTTGAAAGATTCTAAGTTCCTTGAAGTAGTACTGGTTAACCTAAAAACACAGTAAACTCATCGTCTTTTATCTTTTGATTTATAGTCAAATTCCAATAGCCAAATAATTTTTTAAATGATATGTGGTAAACCTTAAATACAGGTGTTTCTCTTTTTTTTTTTTTTTAAAAAAAAGGTTGTTTTTCTGGTAAGAATCACAATATTTGAAATTCAAGCATTTGTGTAAAATATAGAAACAAATTTCATTGTTAACAGTCACTGATCAAGGTGTAGACTTCTTTATTAAAAAAAAAATTTTGCCTGATACACGGAAGTAATTTATTCATTTACTCGTTGGTTATTTAACTATCAGTCTTTTTCAGTCTCATTTGCTGTGTTTTGTACAAATTTGCTTGATTATTAGAGCATTTTATACTATTTCTTTAAAAAAGCAGAAGTTCTTTGTTTGGATGTACGTATAGGAACTTTCAATCGGCTACTAATTGACCCCTTTCTATCTTGCTTACTTCAATATTTTATTTGCTCTTGGAATAAAGAATAAGAATTCAGTCTGAATCTCACTGAGCCTTTTAGTAATTGAATTGAGAGGTTTTCAAAATTCCCTGGAGTTCAGGAAATAGGTTCATTAATTGAGCTAAGTACTTTGTGACTGTTATGAATTAAATAAGGAAAATTATCTATCCCTGTTAATAACACATTTAATGGTATGATTCTATTTATTAATATCTTTATCTCCACAACATACTCTTTAATACACTTACTAAATTTAAAGTTATATTTTATGCTGATTTATTACACTGCAAAGCTGCTAAAATTTGATTTCATTGTTAGGTCAATATCATAATATGATAGATAAAGAATTTTCAGACTGTAGCAGTTCTGACAAGTACAATTAAACAATGTAAAGGGTTAAGAAAATATTTCAATTGCTACCTTTTAAAATATCTCACCTCCTCCCCATATATATTATTTATGTCTATAAGAAGTATTTTCAATGGTGAACTAGCACCTCTTGTATTATCCTGGATGGAGCGGGAGCCCATTCTACTAAGTGAAGTATCACAAGAATGGAAAAACAAGCACCACATGTACTCACCATCAAATTGGTACTAACTGATCAACACTAAGGTGCTCACATGGAAGTAATATTCACTGGGTGTCCGTCAGGTGGGAGAGGGGAGTGGGTAAACTCACAACTAACGGATGTGGAGTGCACCGTATAGGGAAGGGCATGCTTGTAGCTCTGGCTTGGGTGAGGCAAAGGCGTTAGATGTAACCAAAATGTATCCCCATAATATTCTGAAATTTAAAAGAAAAAGAAATGTCAAACATATGTATATGTAGATATGCTATAAAACAGTTCTAATACATTAGCAGATATTCTAGCAGGATTTATTCTTGTCAAAAAAAAAAAAAAGAAGTAAATATCTGAAAGAATTATTGCCAGTCAAAACTCCTAGCTTGGGCTGTCAGATCTGGAAAAGAGATTACAGGACATTGAGTGGAGCTCCCTCACCTTTAGGACAGGCCATCACACTCAGAGTGGTTGGGAGGCATATGGCTGCGGCAGGCTGACTGTGGAACAGTCAGAATGCACAGGATGTCCTGTGCACAGTGGAGATGCCAGGGCCCATGCTGGGGGAGGAGGGAGTGATGGGAAGCCCTCGCTAAGAGCTGTATGCACATACTGTTTCCTGCTGGAACAGGAGAAAATTACCCTTTTATCCATCCTAAGGCTAAGGTAACACTATCGATTTTAAATATCAAAAAAAGAAGGAAAGAAAAATAATAGCAAGCTTGAGAGAGAGGACCCAGCAGTTTAAACTTCCACCACGCACCCATCTTCAGGAGAGGGACATAACAAGCCTAGAGCTCCCAGGACCTTCTCTCTGCCAAATGACCTAACACACAGAAACAAAAGACCATTCTCTTTAAACAAAACTGTGTTTGTTCTCTGTGTCCACAATGAAATGCAACAGCTGCCTCAGTTTGTTTTGCCACTGATAAAGCCTGTAACCCTCAAACTCTAAGAAGAATTTTTAGATAAAAATGGTCCATTCCCTTAGTACTATCACTTCCCTCTCTTTCACTCAACGTCTTTTGAAGACCTGTACATGTATCTATTAGAAACTAGTGAAATGCTATTAATAATTTGTAGCACAGAGTACAGAGAAAATAAAAATGAAATAATTTTTTCCAGTGGCACTAGATTCTTGAAATGTTAAATGCCAACCATCTTGAGAGGAGGGAGGAAAAGAAGCAGGATTAGAAAAGCCCTTCACAAAGCAACAGCTGATATTTCTCTTTTCTCCTAATTTCTCTCCCATTCTCTTAACTCAGATACTAATACCTCATTTTCTTCCTGATATCCTACCTTCTTTTCACTAATTAATTCAACAAAAATGTATTGATCATCTACAAGGCAATATGTGAAATAAAAGGATAAATAGGCATAAAAGCTGACCTCAAGGAATTTATGACCTTTTTACACTTAAATCCTTTAAAAATTCTCAACAAAATCTCATTCCACATGAAATTTCTCTTTTTTCCTTCCATACTATAATAATTATAATACTTCAGATAGTCTACAATATCACGTTTGTTAATTTTTGAATTCTTATAAAATTGAATCTACATAATACCCCTAAATATCTAGCTTTTCTATAATCTCAAGCTGACAGTCTCTCGTTTTTATTGATTTGCTAAATCAAATAAAATATAATATGTAACTTTGAAAAATTTACATTATCTGAGCCTTGATTTTCTCACATATGAAGCAAATTGGTGAGCTATGAATGGATGGCAAATAAAAGATACAAGTGCTGCCTCTGTCCATGCTTGAGTCCATGGTAGACATTATTTATTAGTCATTCTGTAGTTTCTGTAGTGCCCCAGTTTAACTTCAGAATATCTCTCAATACATTTCTCCAAGGAGTCCCTCTTAATTAAAGATGCCATTCTTGGTTTATCTTGCCTTGAATATATGAACTGTCATTTAAATGTAAATTATGTGGTTTTATCACATGAAAACATCTTCCTAAAAAGTATAGTACCAAAAATTTGTTTTTTCCAATCCTTCCTGCCCTTTCAGGATTATTTATTGTCCTAGGCTCCTGGAAAATTCCTGGTTCTGTTTAACCACAGTTGATATATTAACTAAATTCATTTATTCTGACTTTAATGCTATTATTATAACTGCTTTAAACCATCTTGGCAAAATGCCAGGGTCTAAATAACATCTGAATTAATGTTTCAGTGATTATTCTTAGTTTGGCCTCTATAATCTTATCCCAGACTCATGTGCCATCAATTTCAACTTAAAGTAATACAGGATATTGGTGTGCTAGTTGATTTACAATTCAACAGATAGTGCTGGAAATGTTCACAATTCATTTTTATTAATGTAATATGTGGAATTGTGACTTACCAGAGGTTCTTATTCATCTTCAATTAATACACATTCTTTAATTTTATTTTGTATTTTTTAAAAATATTTAATTGTTATAGGTACATAATAATCGTGTATCTTTATAGGGTATGTGTGATGTTTTGATGTAGGCATACAATGTGAATGAATCAAATCATGATAATTGGGTATCCATCACCTCAGACATTTATCATTTCTTTGTGTTGGAATATTCCAACTCCACTCTTAGCTATTTTAAAGCATACCCTAACTTAGTGTGTTGATTACAGTCACTTTGTTGTTCTATCCAATATCGTTCATTCTATCTAACTAGTTAACTATATTTTTGCACCCATTAACCATCCCTACTTTATCCCTTTCTCCCTACTACCCTTTTCAACCTCTGGTAATCATCTACTCTCTGTGCTCATGAGAGCAATTCTTTTTAATATTGAGCTCCCACACGAGTGAGAACATGAGATTCATTTGACTTATTTCACGTAACATAATGTTCTCCAGTTCCATCCATGTTGTTGCAAATGGCAGGATTTCATTCTTTTTTGTGGCTATAAAATATTGCATTGGGTATATGTATTAAAATTTCATTATCCATTCCTCTGTTGATGGACACTTAGGTTTATTCTAAACCTCGGCTATTGTGAATAGTGCTGCAATAAACATGGGAATGCAGATATCTTTTCTATATACTGAGTTCCCATCCTTTAGATATACACCCATTAGCAGAATTGCTGGGTCATATGGTAGTTCTATTTTTAGTTTTCTGAGAAACCTCCATACTGTTCCTTATAGTGGTTGAACTGATTTACATTCCCACCAACAGTCTACAAGGGTTCTCCTTTCTCTACATCTTCACTAACATTTATTATTGCCTGCCTCTTTGATAAAAGTCATTTTCACTGGAGTAAGATGATTTTTTTTTTTTTTTGAGACAGAGTCTCACTTTGTTGCCCAGACTAGAGTGCTGTGGCGTCAGCCTAGCTCACAGCAACCTCAAACTCTTGGGCTCAAGCAATCCTTCTTCCTCAGCCTCCGGAGTAGCTGGGACTACAGGCATGCGCCACCATGCCCAGCTAACTTTTTCCATATATATTTTTAGTTGGCCAATTAGTTTCTTTCTATTTTTAGTAGAGATGAGGTCTCGCTCTTGCTCAAGCTGGTTTGAACTCCTGACCTTGAGCGATCCACCCGCCTCGGCCTCCCAGAGTGCAGATGATTTTCCATTGAAGTTTTGATTTGCATTTATTTGATGACTAAGGATATTGAGCATTTTTTTCACATACTTGTCATTCATTTGTATGTCTTCTTTTGAGAAATGTCTATTCAGAAACTTTGCCCATTTTTTAATTGGATTACTTTATTTTTTTTACTGTTGAGTTGTTGGAGCTCCTTATGTATTCTAGTTATTAGTCCCTTGTCAAAGGGTATGTTGAATATAATTTTATCCCATTCTATGTGTTGTCTTTTCCCTTTGTTGATTGTTTCCTTTGCTGTACAGAAGCTTTTTAGCCTCTCTGATTTTATTTTTTTGGCTTTTCTTTTTTTTTCTGACTCGAGTTAAAGGTGTGTTAATTTTGTTTATCTTTTCAAAAAACCAAGATTTTGTTTTATTGATCTCTTTTTTGGGTTTCAATTTTATTTATTTATGCTCTGATCTTTATTATTCTTTTCTTCTGCTAATTTTCAGTTTGATTTGCTCTAGTTTTTCTAGTTCTTTAAGATGCATTGTTAAATTGTTTGAAGCTTTTCTACTTTTTAATGTAGGCACTTATTGCTATAAACTTTTCTCTTATTATAGCTTTTCATGTATCACATAGGTTTTGATATCTTGTGTTTTCATTTTCATTTGTTTCAAGAAATTTTTTAATTTCCTTCTTAATTTCTTCATTGACCCATTGGTCCTTCAGGAACATATTGTTTAATTTCCATGTGCTTGTATAGTTTTCAATGTTCCTCTTGTCCATTTTTAATTATATACCATTGTTGTCAGAGAAAATATGTGGTATGATTTCAATTTTTTTTGAGTTTTGTAAGACTTGTTTTGTTATCTAACTTATGGTCTATCCTTGAGAATCATCCATAAGCTGAGGAGAAGAGCATGTATTTTGCAGCTGTTGGATGAATGTTCTGTAGTTATGTCTATAGTGTAGATTAATTTCAATATTTCTTTGTTGATTTTCTGTCTGGATGATCTGTCCAATGCTGAAAGTGGAGTGTTGAGGTCTCCATCAATTATTGTATTGGAGTCTATCTCTCTCTTTAGTTCTAATAATATTTGCCTTATATATCTGGGTGCTACAGTGTTGGGTGCATATATATTTAGAATTGTTATATCCTCTTGCTGCATTGATACCTTTATTATTGTATAATGACCTTACAGTTTTTGTCTTGTAATCTTTTTTATCGGACAGAAGTATAGCTACTCCTGCTCTTTTTTGGTTTTTATTTGTGTGGAATATCTTTTTCTGTTCCTTTATTTTCACTGTATAGGTGAAGTGTGCTTCTTGCAGACAACATATGGCTGGCTCTTGTTCTTTTATCCATTCAGCCACTCTATGTCTTTTGATTGGAGAGTTTAGCCCATTGACATCCAATGTTATTCTTACTGCTGCCAGGTTGTTATTTGATTTCTGATTGCTTTGTGGCCTCTCTTTCTTTCTTACTTCCTTTTTGTTTTCATTTTTTTAAAGTGATTTTCTCTGGTAGTGTTTTAATTTCTTGCTTTTTAATTTTTGTGTATCTATTGCAGGTTTTTTGATTTGGTGTTACCATGAGGCTTGCAAAAAACATTTTATAACCAATTATTTTAAACATATGACAACTCTATTTACAAACAAGCAAACAAATAAACAAGCAAAGAGAGATCTAACAGAAATTCTGTGTTTTAACTCTATCCCCCTCTGGCTCTTTAACTTTTTGTTGTTTCCATTAATATCCTTTTATACTATCTATCCCTTAAAAAGTTGTTGTAGTAATTTTTGATAGGTTTATTTTTTAGCCTTCCTACTCAAGATATAAGTAGTATATGCAATGCTGTTATGGCAATAGAATATTCTGTATTTGTGTACTTACTGTTACCAGTGAGTTGTATACCTTTAGATGATTTTTCATTGTTCATTAATGTCCTTTCCCTTCAGATTGTAGAACTCCTTTTAGCATTTCTTGTAGGACAAATTTGGGGTTGATGAAATCCTTCAGTTTTTGTTTATTACAGAAAGTCTTTATTTCTATTTCATGTCTTTTTTTTTTGCACAATATAATATTCTAAGGTTAAGGTTTTTTCTTTCAGCACTTTGAATATGTCATGCCACTCTTCCCTGGATTATAAGGTTTTTACTTACTGTCAGTCTGTTTTCAGACATATTAGAGCTCCTTTCAATGTTTTCTTTTTCTTTTTTCTTGCTTTCCTGAGGACCTTTTCTTTGTCTACCACATTTGGGAGCCTGATTATTAAATGCCTTGAGGTCATCTTATTTGGGTAAAATCTGCTTGGTGTTCCATGACCTTCTTGTACCTGAATATTGGTAACTTTCTCTACATTTGGAAAGTTCTCTGCTATTATTTATTTGAACAAACTTTCTACTCCACACTCTCTCTATCTCTTTGTTAAGGCCAATAACTCTTAGATTTCTCCTTTTCAGGTTATTTTCCAGATCTTGTAGGCATGTTTCATCCTTTTTTATTCCATTTTCTTTTTTCTCTTCTAACTATGTATTTTTTTCTCTTCTGAAAATTTTATTGGGGGAAAACTACAAAACATTTACAGTACAATGTTTACAGTCACAATTTGTAGTGAGCTGATTTCCCAAAATATATTACCACTCAAGTTGACTTATCTTGTTACATTAAAAAACCTACTCTGTCAAAGTAGTCC
>CAUYRT010040647.1:0-21285 GCA_963574885.1 Lepilemur ruficaudatus | reverse complement strand
CGTAGATTAACAAAATGTGGTATATACGTACTGTGGCATACTACTCAGCCAGGAAGAAGAATTCATTAAGTCCTTTTGCAATAATTTGGATGGAACTGGAGACCATTATCCTAAGTGAAGTATCTAAAGAATGGAAAAACAAACACCACATGTACCCACTATTAAATTGGAACTAACCTATTAGCACACATGTGCACAGAGGAAAGTAAAAATCAGTGCAAATCAAGCAGAGGGGAGGAGGGAAGGGGGGACAGGAGAAAACCTGCCTATCAGGTACAATGAATACTATCTAGGTGATGGGCACACTTATAACCCTGATTCAAGCATTACAAAATCAATACATGTAAACAAAAACTTTTGTGCCTCTATAATATTTTGAAATTAAAAAAAACTAGAAGAAGCTAAGGAAAAAAGAGCATTTCTCAAACTCAATTGCAAAAACAAGAAAAGAATATATTTCATTGCATACAAATTAAGAATTTCTATTCAATGAAGATACCACAAAGTTAGTATGCAGTCAGCAGAATGGAAGAATATATTCGCAATTTCTGAAAGCATCAAAGAATTACACAAGGATACACTAGGAACATTCATATACACTAAAATCTACTCAGAACTGACACAAATCAATAAGAAAACAAATAGTGACCCCAGTGAAAAAATGGGCAAAGAATATGAATAAGCAATGTAAAGAAAAAATACCAAAATGTTAGCAAGTACTTATTGCTTAAGTTCATTGGTCTACAGAGAAACACAAATTAAAACAAAAAATAAAACATCGCTTTATGTTTAATGAACTGGTAAATACTAAGAAGCTGTCAAGGACTGGCAGGAATATAGTGACGCAAGAATGCAGCTACTCTTAAGAGCAATCTGGCTGTCAAACAAGTCTGCCAGCCCTTCTTTTACCCATAGGATTTTCCAGGTAGGAATTACACACCTAACCATCATGCTCACCAAACCACCCTAAGTCCATATTAAGTCTGCTTTCTCCTTAAATCACCTCTCTCTTGGCTTCAGGTAAAGCAAAAACACCTCATTCCCCTGTGGAAGAGTGTGAGAGTCAGCACACCAATAATCCTCTCTGAAAATCATCCTTCAAAACCCCAGCTGTGACCCATTTGTGCCTTTCATGCCAGGGAAGTGTTATGAATCATGCAGCCACCTTCCTACAGTCTCCCACAGACTCCCTTGAAAATCCTATGCCACAGTCTCATCCCTCTTTAGAATGTGACATCTGTTGACTCAGTGGTTCAGCCAAATTTTCCATTTTATTGAATTATTGCAAGTGCTTATGTGAGTCCAATTGGACAAAAAGATAAAACCAAGTAAAAAGACTTGTGTGGATTTCTCTCTCAGAAGAAGAAAAACAGATTCATGCTACAAGAAGTGAGTTAACTTTTACACCATACTTGGCACCTGGATATTTTTAGGATCTCTTCTATTACTACAAGTTAAAGATTCTAGGTGTTCTAGCATCCAGATACCCACAGCCCATGCAAAGAGACCACTGAATTTCAACAGAAAGATAAAGCATGGGATAATCTTTTTAAAAAAAAAATCATTAAAGTTATGCTTTTGAAAGTATGCTTTTAAGATAATTGTATTTAAAAATTTGCTGACTGATTTTTAAATAAAACTTATGAATAAAGCATAATAATTTACACTTACAAATTTACCCTTCAAAAATTGAAGAAAAGTGTTAGATTTCAAGCTTTTATATAATATAGAGTGCCTTTTTCCAAAGAAATGAGATTCTTTTTAATTTCTGAAAATTGGGTCAATTTCTCTATCTTACCACTATATTACTCGAGGCTTGTAGAGCAGTGTCTCAAAGTGTGGGCAAGACCACATGTCTCAGAATCACCTCAGTTATATTTAAAATATGCAAATTCCTAAGCCCCATCCCTAACCCATAAAAGTAGAATCTCTGGGGATAGGGCCCTGGGATTTTGCATTTTAAAAATTTCTCATTATTCTTAGGCAATAAATGTAAAAGCTAAAGTAGTTAAGTACTCAAATTAAAATGTGAAAACTACTGTTTTTGAAGCTGCTCTTGTGCAAAATTCATTTTTTAAAATACAAACTGAATATGGTCTCTTCTCTGAATTTCTCTATAGAAAATCTGCCTGGCTTTATGATTAAGGGCATGGACTAGAACTCGACAAATGTTTTATTCCCTGTTTCACCATTTCCTCTTATGAATGATATCAGTAAATTATTTAAATTCACTGTGATAAATAGGATATACAGTAATTCCTTTTTCCTGCCTCAGAGGCATAGTGTGAGGTTAATTAAATAACAGCTGCAAAATATTTCTGGCTCCTTAGAGAAAGACATTATATAAGACATTATATTATATATGCAGCATTTTTCTGTCCTATGAAAACAGGGCTAATTGTTCTTAGAACTCAGCCTATGGCAGAAAAAACTACCATGTCACAGCTTTCACAAGCATTTCATTCATGAGGGCAAAATTTTGTCACAGTTGGTATCAGACCCAGTGAATGCTATACTTCTATTCTTTGCATAAAGACCACTGCCATCTTGTGGAAAACAGCCATCGTCCTCATCTTGGGCTTCTATTTCATTTGTGTGAAATGGTGACAAGATAATTTGGGTTTTCTGCTATCGAAGATTTGTGGCTTATATAGTCTTAGTCATCCCGAGAAATGTTATCTGTGGCACATGAGGGCTCAGGGAGGCCACACAGAAGGTCAGGTAGTGCTAATGGAAGGAAGAGCTCTATAAACAAGACATCTCCCCGGGGCTTTGAACTATATATATCCCTCCAATAGAGCTTGCCACAAAAACCTGCTTTTGTGTTCCATTATATTCTGGAATTAAGGCCAAAAAAAAGGCGGGGTGGGAGGGGGAATCATCATCACTAGAGATCATTAAGTTGATTGCTCTGGGAAAAAAATGTCAGTCTGAAAATGTTGTTTATATTCATTTGTCAAAAGAAGAAGAGGGATTGCTTACAGAAAATAAATAAAATAAGACCACCAAACAGTCCTAAAGTCTATCAAGTTTGATAAATAATTGCCATGTTTTGACAAACATGATGCATTTTTAAATATATTTTATAAAAATAGGTTTTCATAGAAGGATGATTCCTTTCTAGCCTTTCTCATATTTATTCAAAGGCTTAAAATTGATAACAAACTATACCTAGAGAAAATATAACAAATGTCTTTTCATTTATTCCAAAAAAAACCCCCCACGTTGCCTTAAGAAGTAATATCAAGTGGAAAAACAGATAGTCCTTCTGGTCAGAAATATTGTCACTTACTTTTAAAGCAGGCATTCCTCAAAAACCGTATAAGTTTTTTTCACTTGCATTTTTTAATTTTTGTGACTGAGTCAGCCTTAAGGCAAAGAAGTGAACAGATGAAATTAGTCTTTGATACCCTCATGTCACCACTACCATACTTTTATTCCACCCCCACTTTAAATGACTTCCCTCAAGATTTTTTTCACTTCTGTGCTGGGGCCTTAGTTTCTCCAGTCATCAAATAACTGATACTTATATTAATTTGCACTAAAATGGTAGAGCCTGAATAAGTCACGCCACTGAGAAACAGGCACATTTTTGAAGAATTATTAGTCAGTCACTGCTTAATCCAAAAGGTAAAATAACCAAAAGATGGATTCTAGGAAATGACGCAGGGGAGAGAGTTTGGTACATGAAGCTTTTTCTAGAACCCAAGATTTCATTTTGTGGGTAGCCATCTAAGAATAATACATGAGCTTACTGAAATGTCTTGAAGAAGCAACAAAAAGAGGAACCAGAAATATAACACATAATGCAGAGAAATTTTTTCTATAATCTTTTTTGGGTAGATTTTTCTCTTAAGTCCCATGAATTGAAGCAATTAATCCCCCCAGTTTTCCATCTCTGTGTTTCCAAAAGCACACCCAGCTTTCTGTTCCATTACTGACTTCTATTTTCTCATATTAGGAGAATTCCTTAGGCTCCAATTCTACCCAGTGTCTTGGCCAGTATATCAGAAGCCCAGGAACATGGCAATGATACCATAGAATTCCTTAGAGGCTAGAGAGATGGTCAAACACCATAAACATGTGTCTTCAATAATTTTGCCCCTATAGCATAAGAATAATATCACATTACCAAAAAGAGGGAGAGTTCCATTGAGCTCTTCCTCTTCTGAGCACTATTTCGAGCACCATTTTATTCCAAATCAGGGCTGGTCCTCATTCAGCCCTCTGAAGGGTACCAAGTATGCAAATAACTGGTGCCCTGGAAGACACTTTCAGGTGTAGGTTCCCAGTAACTTAATGAACAGCTCATCCTTCTGCCTGGAACACCATTTCCCATGCTGTTGACCTAGCAAACTCCCATGCACGCTTGAAGAACCATCCGCTAACTCACACACTGCAATGGGTTCTTTGGCACAGATGGTTAGTTATCTTCTCCCCAGTCCAGTATTTGCTTGTTTCTCATAGGAATAAAACTCTCCATTTTTAGCCGGAGCCATAGCCTCCCACAAGAAAGAATAAATTTTCATTTTTCACTTATCTTTCACTTAGGTATGGCCATAAAACTAATTTGTTGCCAATAGTATGTGGGCTCAAAGGATGTGTTCATCTTCTGAGCTGTGCTCTTTAAAGAATTCTCAGTGCCTTCAACTTTTCCGCTTTGCCCTTGCTGCTGGCTGGAGTGAGGGCGGGAACAACTGTGCACACATGAATTAAGCAACACGCTGGTGACGGCAGAGCAACTGGATAGAAGGACCGTAGAGCCTGACACCGTGGAACCACCATACCAGCCCTGCAATTTCGTGCCCAGAATGTTAGATATTAAAAAAAAACTATTTAATTTAGTCCACATCAACTTTGGGTCTCAATATCCAAACTCAAGAACCCTCCCATGTGTTCTCAGAACACCCTGTACAGGCTTCCCTTGAGACACTGCTCTCTCTGTAGGTGATAAATGTTGGACTTCTTATCTATAGACTATAAACTCAGGTAAGGAAGGACATCTTGTTGATACCTGTATTCCAGTGACAGGTACATTGCATATTTGGAATAAAAATGTGTTGAGTAGATGAATGGATGGATAGATGGATAGATGAACAGTTGGGTGAATAAATGAATGAATAAACAACTGATTGTGTGATCAGTTTTTATTCACTCAGATTTATTTATCTTATAACTTAATGGAGTTTTCCAACTTGGGATTTAGAGGATACTATTTAAATTATAATACAAAAGAAAGAACAAAAATTGGAGAAAAAACTACAACAGGTAATATATGTGGTGATTTTTGTAAATAATTGATGTAAGCACCTACATAATTAATGATAACACTTTTCATGTGAGATTCTTTCTGATCAACAACCTCTCTTCACACAGAATTCTGGTGCCCGTGCTGGTTCTGTTTTTACTTTTTCTACTTTCATCCAGGTGGTCTTCTATTGATGGAGGTAGAAGTTCTAAATAGAACAAACTATACAATTTCTCAGACTCTATCTGTATTCACATAAATTCGGTTTCTAATGCACCAGGCCTCCTGACTCCACTGTTGCTGCTACTGTGGTTCTCCCATCGCTCATCTCCCCCCATCTCTTTGCATTTCCACGTCCATACAGAGTGCTGCACTGCTGTGTGGACGAAACTCCCTGACCAGCCAGGAAAACCAAACTCTTGATTCATATGTGACAATTTGCGTTTGGTCCAGAGTATCCCTCTGGGCTGAGAGGGCCACTCACCCATTCTTTCTTCACTCCAGGACTATGTCACCTGGACCCTTCTTCTGGTGCTGTCTGCAAATAATTCTAGAGGCTGCAGTTTAAATGCTCCAGGAAACGGCTCTTCAATCTTAAGGTGGCTCCTGCCTCCGTGGCACAGCTGGCTGCATTCTCCTGATCTTTCTGACCGCCAGTAGTGATGCTGCTCACACTCGTGCTTTTCAATCTGCTTTTCCCTTGGCGGTTTTTCTTGACCTTCCGTTTCCACTGATCTCTCTGTTCTCTCTCTTTTCAGCCAGTTAGACATTATTATTTAGCTTGTCCTTAGAATTCAAACGTAAAGAACAGCAGCTAGAGGAAGCACCTCTGGGACTATTTCTTCTACTCCATGTCCCTTCCCAGACACACACACACATGCACGCACATATCACACACACATGAACCCTCTCTCCATGACTTTTTCTATTCGCCTTTCAAAATTTCTCACTTTTCCAACTACTGTGGGACAAGGGGCAAATGGTCATGCTTATTTTGCAAAAGCAGCAGCTGGCATTCAAACTGCTGCTGTACTTGCAGAAAAGTCATTTTCAATATGTGTTCTTCTTTAACTCTTTCACAATCCACTCTAAGTGGTTTGCTCTAATTATTAAATAAGAACTATAAAATATGCTCCTATACTTTAGAAGTTTTATTCTAAGCACATATATTTTTTTTAAAAAAGTCTTATATCCATGTAGTAGATTTTTAAAATAGTGGTGGCATAAGTTTATGTTTATATACATATATATTTATACACACACACACACACACACACACACACACACACACACACAAACCATGCCATAACATTGTGTTGTGCCTTTCGAGTTATTTCACTCATCGGTGTCTTGGAGTTTGAAACGGAAGCCCTGGCAATATTGATTCAGGGGAAGATCTGAATAAGTTATTTTACTTTATGTTTTAAACACACAATTCATTTCAGATATGTCTTCTTTTATATCCAAATTCACAACTAGTTTAGCTAGGTAGACCTTCTCTTTTTGTCCGGTGGATTGTTTCACATTTTCAGATAATGCCAGCAGAGTTTACTTTAATCATGTACCTGTTAATATATTGTACTAGATCTGCTATGAAAATATCTCATGCCCCTCATATAGAAACTCTAGGAAAATCATACACATATGTACTCAGTTTTTCCTCAGTTAACAACATATTATCAGAACCAAATTCTGATAACTTAGCATTTCTTACTGCCTTTTGTACAATAAATTGTCAAACTTACAACTTCCTTGTCCTATTGTCTAGTAGTTCAGTTCAAATACTACCGTTTACTAGGTTTTACTCAATATTGTCCTCTCAATTTTCTCTACTGAATTTTGGTTTCATTCCTGAAATATCCTCCAAACCTCATTCCATGTGATAGTGCAAATACATTTCAAATTGATAGGTTTCAATCCAAGAACATAAATGGTTTCTCAAGACACATGACTTGAGAAACTGTGTTTGCCAAGACCATTCATCAGAATACTTGAAAAGTAAACTGTGGGTTTGATCATTCTTAATTTTCTTTATGATGAATCCAAGGTAAATATCTAGACATGTGTGTTATGATAAAGCATCTTCTCAGAATGGGAATTATTAAATTACTTCTGTTTAATAAAAGATATGCTAAATGTTTCCATCATGTTTTCTTTAGGCAAATATAGATGATAAGATTTCTGACACAAAAATGTTTAAGAACAGAACACAGCTACAGATCTAAATAACTACTTCTGATTTACATGAGTTAAAGTGTTGTTACTTTCACCCTTAAAAGAAAAACTCTTTAAAGCTGGTGAATAAATAAAATAGGCCTTTATTATGGGTGCTTTGTGTTACAAGCCAGACAGGGCAACCCCGAGTCCATCGAAGCAGAATTCAATGCTTAGAAATGTTAAAAGTGGTGAAATTGATAGCTGTGAAAGATAACTTAAAATGAGTAAAACGTTCTACCTTAACTAATAATGTTTCAAATATATACATTTCAATTCTGAAATTAAATTATTAAATTTAATTATTTCAGGTGTATTTTCATTCTAAAATTGAAACCAAATCCAAACGGAAGGACAGAGAGGGGAGGTGTTTGCCTTACTAAATTGGGTGGTTTTGAAGCAGCGGGCCTCACAGACATGCAAAGGGAGCGGAGACCACGAGCTCTACAGAGACACCAAACCCGCCGACTACACGATGGGATGATCAGATTGAGCGGCAGGCTGAAACCAAACAAATGAATAATTGATAAATATATCAAGTGAGGAAAGCAGCAGGTCAGAAAGGCACAAGCACTAAATTAGAAAGACTCGTCCTGAATGCCCAAATCTGCTTCATTTGCTTTTCACCATGGTTAGTTATCAATTTGGTTTAGAATTTTTAGAATGCTTTAAATTGGTAGGATAAATTAAAGATATTTTCTTCATCGATCATCACTCCCCCGTCCTCCAGATATGCTGATGTACACTAAACACTTTTTCCTATTAAAAATCAAGCTCAGTAAAATCACAAGGGAATTTCAAAGTTTCCTTAGATACGACACATTCTGAGAACAAAAAGGAAAAATTTGTTAGGTTATTTAATAAGTTCATTTATTCATTAACAAGAATTTAATATATAATTATTTTAGTTTCATTAGCAAAAGCTGTGTACAATGCATAAGCTAACATAAGTCTTTTAATATAGAAAATGTTATTTATTTGTCACTGTTTTGGGCTGAAAGTAGGAAGGCATGTTTCATTTTTGTTTTGATGTCGATATCAGTTATAGTAACAATAAGATTGTAACATCTAGTTATCTTTCCAGAGTTAGTTTTGTGTGTGTGTCTTTAATCTTTTTTAGAGCAGGGACTTATTTTTCAGAACCTTTCTACTTCATTTGAATCAGAAGTCCTTAGAGAACTCTGAAAACACATGGGACTTTTGCTGATTCTTTCCTTTGGGGAAACTACATAAAAATTTTCACTATGGTTAAGTATCTCTCTAGGATTTTTTTAAAATAGTTTTCAATCTCCTACTTTTACCTTGACATTAATGTATCCTTTAAAAATCCATTTGGCAGCTAACCTCATTTACCAGCGTGCACATTATCAATAGCATTCCACCGGGAAAGGTATCCTACCGAAACCTTATCGGGAAGTACAGTCAATTAGCACATTCTCTGTGCCCAACACACGGCAAGGCAACAAGGGTATGAAATGACACCAACCAGCCTACACCTGAGAAGCTCACACCTTTATCATAGTCAGTTTGTATGTACTGTGTATCCATATGCATAGCCAATCATTCCTTTAATAGGTCCTTAATGATATAGTAATAGGTGCCAGGAACTGTGCTAATGCAGAGTTAGAAATATAAATGCAACAAATACTCAGCTTTCTGGTTGCTCACAGACTAGAAGAGGAGAGAGAAACTTCCTAGCAGGAAATCTCTATAATAGGTGCATTAAGGAAAGTACGTCAAAGGTACTGCCCTAGTAAAGGTAATTAGCTTTACCCAGGGGCATCAAGGAAATACACTTAACCACTGAGCATGCTCAAAGCAATACTGTTCAACAGATAAAGAAGAGAGTCCTTGATTTTCTCATTCATTTGGGCAGCAAGTTTCTTACCAATATGTCTCAATTCATCTTAAAAGCATACCACTCTCAGACCACCCACCAAATGGCTCTGTCTCTGGGCACAGTTACCACTTGGCATCTGCTGAGATGTGCCATGAGGGTATTAATTACTGCTCACCATGTGATTAATGTGGCTGATAGTTCTTGATGAGGTCAGTGTGTTTTGTGGATCTTAGATTAATGATTCCAATTTGACAGACAGCAAGCCACTAAATGGTTACCAGGTGGCAAAAATATTGTGTTACCCTAGGTAGAATGAAAGAGAATAATGTAGCTACAAAACCACCTCATAGCAAGACTAATTACTCAAAAGTGGAGTTTTTGCATATTTTTCCAAATAATCTTAAGCAGGAATTCTAATTTTTTTCTCATTTATATTTTTAGTAAGCAACGTGACTTCTCAGTGGACTCAACCAAAAATCAAAGAAATTATTTGAAGATAAAATATAGATTTGATATCACTGCAACATGGGGAGGGATGTCAGCTTTAGACTGCACAGCAAGTATCCAGCATTCACTGGAATGCTACGTAAATGGAAGGGGACGCATAAATGATAAGTAATTTAACTTTACCACTTACATATTTAACTGTTTAAATAGCCTAAGTACATTTATGAGAAGACATTAGCAGAAGATATTTCCTGGGCTTCTTCGGGAAAATCCTACCAGCAATTGTCTCAAATGAAATACTTACTAAAAGAAAGGAAAGAAAAAAAAAGAAAAAGAAGTCAAGAGAAAATAATCAGACAGAAGAGAATTTAATGGAACATACACATATTTCTGTTTTCTGTCTGGTAAGAACAGCAAAAATCCTAACATGACTCTCATATCTTTACCAAGTCATGAGCTCATTGAGGAAGAAGCCATTCGTTAATTATTCTCACAGTCCCAGAACCTAGCATAGGGTCCAATATAGGGGTAAATAATTTTGTTGAGTCGCTCACCAACCAAGTCCAGACTAAGGAGACATGGCCTTGGCACACATGCCATTGTGTGCACAGGATCTCGGAGCCTCCTCTCTAGAGTCAAGCTGCAGGAGCACACACAGGCACAATGCGTGAGGCTACAGTAAAAACAGAACTTAAAGCCACTTTCCTTAAGGAGCTTACTATAGTTTTTGAGGCAGGGTGGCTGTTGCTGGGTATGAATATTTTGTGTCCTGAGGACTAGAATATTTTATCCCCAAATTCTTTGTATGCCAGTTTTATACCAAAATGTTGGTCTGACTTATGATCCCTCCACTTATGCACCTTTTATTGTCATATAAGACTGCTAAAATAATAATAAAGTCTCATAGTATCAGCCAGTAATTTTAAAAGGTCAATTATATCATTCCTTGGCTAAGACCCTACAACGTCTCTTCTGTTTCCAGGGTAAAAAGCCAATGTCCACATAACATCTGACCTCCCTTATTTCCCTGACCCTCCCTCCCCCAACTTTGAGCAGGAGGAGCCCCCTCCTGCCTCAGCTTGTGCACTCCATGCACTGTTCCCTTGTCCTGGAACCTTCTTCTCACTCCATTCCCATGTTCAACTCTTTGCCCAAAAGGTACTTTCTCAATGAGGTCTATCCCACCTACCCTGTTTACAACTGGAACTGAAGGGAATCAGCATAAGCTACCCCAAAATAGGCCACTTTGGCATAAGGATTATTTTTGAACTGAAGACAATTGAGAAACAGCAGACACAGGAAGGACTCTCTGCCCTCCCTGCCTTCTATCTAAAGCAGGACATAGATTTTCCTTCATAAAAGTGTCCACCTTCCCCTTTCCCATATCAGGAAGAAGAGGTGACTCTTATTACTGGAAATGGCACCAACTTGACTCTACGTAACAAACCTTATCTTCCATTAGTTTCTTCCATATATTTATCTTCTCACAATTTACTGCCCTAAGAGCCCAAATCTCCCCTTTCCTTTTTCTGTCACTCTTCCACAATTTATGGCCCTTTGTTGAGAAGGTATATAAGCCCCAAATTCTAATCAGCCCTTTGAGTTACTCATCACTGAGTTCTCCCACATGTATGCAGATTGCACACATAAATAAACTGTGGGGGTTTTACCATGGGAATCTGTCTTCTATTGGTTCAATTTGTAGGCCCCAGGGGCTGAACCTAAGACAGTAGAGGAAAAGGTTTTTATCCTTTTCAACAGAACCTTTTTCACCCAGTATTTTCCATTCCCTTTATTGTGTTTTATTTTCTTCACAGCAACCATAATGTTCCAATATACTATGCATATACTTAATGTGTTTAGGTTAACTTCCCTCTACTAGAAAGTAAGTTCCATGAGGACAGGGATTTTTGTCTCATTTGTTCTCTGATGTAGCCTGAGTGCCCTGGGAGCACCAGAACTATTCTGGTATATTCAGTATTGTCAAAGGAATGAATCAATGAATCAGTTGTAACCACCATGGCCTTTGCAATAGGAGTGCACATAAGGAGCTAATAGAAATTATAAAAAAAAAATCAGAGTTTAATTTCCTATTGGGATGAAAGAGTAAGGGATCACTGAAGAAGCCATATAGCATGTTCCCCATATTTATTATGAAAGATTTTTATAGGCACCCAACAAACAGTGTATTGGCAATTTAAAAAAGGTGGGGGGGGGAGAAAATACCCTTGTTTTGAAAGCAATTTTAAGATTTTTTTGAATAATGGTGAATGCCTATGCATACTACAAGGAAATTTACCAACAAAGGAAGACTTTAATCTAGTCTTTACCATATATATTTTTAAAAGCATCAAGCAGTTTACCCTTACAGAGAAATTCCTCCTCCAATGATGCACATATATAAGTGAGTGCAGTAGGAGTATCATGTTTCAGTCACTATTCTAATCCCTATATTAAGTGATTAGCCTAACATCACCTACAAAACTGCTTTTATATACCCAACACATACTGTCAGTGCCTATATGTGAAATAGTTCTTTATTTATTTTCATAATCAAATGTAATGTTTTATGATTTAAAGAAAAAATTGATCTCCAGGAATGGAATGCCAAATCATAACCCTTATGCATACATAAAATAGAGGTTCAATTAATAGCATTTAACTTGAGAACCTTGTTCAAAACAAATTAGGTGAGAGCAAGAAGAGGACAATAGCCTCAGCAATATGCCTAGATTGGTTCTAAATTATGATGGATTTCTGCTATATATTGTTATCTATTTCATTGCACTCAAGGTATTTTGGGCTTTTGGTGTGTAAAAATGGCTCAAGAATCTTGACTGCACAATTAACCATAAAAGCAAAAACTGTTTTCTAATAATCTTGGAAACATAAAACTATTCAATCACTATTAAATCCAAATTTTATTTAGTAATATTTCATTTAAATCTATGATACTATTGATTGCATGATGCATCATTATTCTATGTATGACTAAGAAAGAACAAAATACTATCAATATCTTTGATTCCAATATACATCCCAATTTTAAAATGGGGGAAATATCTATCTAAATCAATAAGTCATTTTCTAGTATTTAGGGCAGTTATAACCAGAGTAGCCAAATATCTTTTTCTACCAAAGAAACAATGAGTAAATTAATTATCTGAATAACGTACTATTGAATAAGGATTTTCTTGTGACACTGCACATTGTCAAATACTGCACTAGATTCAAGAAAAATTGTACCATACCTTACAGTGGAATACTTCTGGCTAGCATGAGTAATGTAATTAATCATGATCCACAAGTCCAAGATCTAGTAAAAATTAGCATAGAGCTAAAAGAAATTGCATTTCAGTTATAGCCTTTCTGAAGGAAATACTAAGCTTCAAAAAAAAGTAATATTGTCTTAGGATAATATTAGTCCTTCTTAAATTCATGAAGTAATTGATTTTCTCAAATTGTTTTTATTGAAATTCTAAATTTTCACAAAATGACTTTGTCTAATGAAAATATTCGCCAATATAATGCTTTATATACAATTCTTCCTCATGCTATGCTGTAATGGGAAACTAGAAAATGTCATTCTAAAAATTGTTTTGACAAATAGCAGATAAATCACAAAACATAAGCAAGATAATGCTTAAAATGAGGGAGGATTTGGCAGCCAAATAGCCAACAAAAAAAATGAAAACTACTAGTATGAAGACTGAAAGAGCTTATAAAATTTTAAGAATGCGTGACTAGATCTTTCAAAATGGGAATTATAAACAATAAGAAATGTCACGCAGCAATTTTATTTTATGCAGAACCGTGTAAGTAAATGTACCATTTGATTTAATAATGAAGATATGAAAAAGATAAACTGCTAACAAAATATAGTCTGCAGTAGCTTCTTTCAGAAATGGTGTATACATTTTAAAAGGAGAGAGTCAATAGATGTAAGATTAAAAAACATTATTCATCTCTTTCTCACAGCAGGGTGACTAATCCTGCTGTCACCAAACATGTTACCTCACTGTTCCCTGATGGAGTTCCTTTAATAGGATGAGATGAATGCACGTGTTTAACTGTTTTAACATATCAACAACAGAAAATAAAAGCAGCTATCGAAAAAAATGATCTGGCTTCTCACTAATTGAGTATGTTTATATCATTAGACAAAAAGGTGCTGATGCTTAAAATTTTATGCAGCTTCAACAGCTCTGATCCAAAAATCCAAAATCTAAAATGCTGTAAAATCTGAAACAATTTTATTTCATGATGCTCAAAGGTCATGCTCAAAGAAAATGCTAATTGGAGCCTTTTGGATTTCAAATTTTGGGATTAGGGATGTTCAACAGGTAGGTATATGCAAATACACTGTATTTTGTTTTATTGCACTTTGCAGATATTGTGTTTTTAACAAACTGAAGGTTTGTGGCAACCCAGCATTGAACGAGTCTATCGATGCCATTTGTCCAACAGTGTGCGCTCACTTCGCGTCTCTGTGCTGCATTTTGGTAATTCTTACAGTGTGTCAAACTTTTCATTACACCTCTTACAGTGATCTGTGATCAGTGATCTTTGGATTTTTGGTGTTACTACTCTAATTGTCTTGGGGTGCCATGAACCACACCCATATGAGACTGAGAATGTAATCAGTAAAAGTTGCGTGTGTTCTGACTGCTCCACCGAATGGCTGTTCCCCATCTCTCGCCCTCTCCTTGGTCCTCCCTAGTCCCTAAGACACAGAAATATTGTAATTAGGCCAAGTAATAACTCTACAATGGACTCTAAGTGTTCAAGTGAAAGGAAGAGTTGCATGTCTTCCATTTTACATCAAAACCTAGAAATAATTAAGTTTGGTGAGGAAGGCACAGTGAAAGTAAAATAAGCTGAAAGCTAGGCCTCTTGCACCAAACAACTTGCCAGCTTGTGAATGTAAAGGAAAAGCTTCTGAAGGAAATTAAAAGTGCTACTCCAGTAAACATACAAATGGTAAGAACGCAAACATGCTTTACCGCTAATACAGAGAAAGTTTTAGTGTTCTGGATAGAAGATCAAACCAGCCACAACACTGCCTTAAGCCAAAGCCTAATCCACAACAAGGCCCTAACTCTCCAATTCTGTGAAAGCTGAGAGAGATGAGGAAGCTGCAGAAGGAAAGTTGGAAGCTAGAAGAGGTTGATGAGGTTTAAAGAAAGAGGTCATCTCCTTAACGCAAGAGTGCGAGGTGAAGCAGCAAGTGCTCAGATGCCGAAGTTGCGGCAAGTTATCCAGAAGATCTAGCTAAGATAACTGATGAAGGCGGCCACACTAAACAAAAGATTTTCAGTGTAGACAAAACAGCCTTATATTGGAAGAAGATGTAATCTAGGACTTTGATGGATAGAGAAACCTCAATGCCTGACTTCAAAGATACAAAGGACAATCTGACTCTCTTGTTAGGAGCTAATGTAGCTGGTGCCTTTAAGTTGAAGCCAGTGTTCATCGACCATTCTGAAAATCCTAGGGCCCTTAAGAATTATGCTAAATCTACTCTGCGTGCATTCTGTAAATGAAACAACAAAGCCCGGATGACTGCACCATCTGTTTACAGCATAGTTTACTGTATACTTTAGGTTCACTGTTGAGACCCACTGCTCAGAAAAAAGATTCCTTTCAAAATATTACTGCTCATTGACAATTCACCTGGTCACTCAAGAGCTCTGATGGAGACATACAAGGAGATTCATGTCGTTTTCATGCTAACACAACATTCATTCTGCGGCCCATGGATCCGGGAGTAATTTCAGCTTTCAAGTATTATTATTTAAGAAATACATTTTGTAAGACTATAGCTGCCATAGATAGTGATTCCTTTGATGGATGTGGGCAAAGTAAATTGAAAACCTTCTGGAAATGATTCCTCATTCTAGATGCCATTAAGGACGTTCATAATGTATGGGAGGAGATCAAAATACCAGCATTAATGGGAGTTTGGTAGAAGTTTGATTCCAATCCTCATAGTTGACTTTGAGGGGTTCAGACTTCAGTGGAGAAAGTACCTGCAGATGCGGTAAAAATAGCAAGAGAACCAGAATTAGAAGTAGAACCCGAAGATGTGACTGAATTATTGCACTTTCATAATAAAACTTGAACAGATGAGGAGTTACTTTTTATGGATGAGCAAAGAAAGTGCTTTCTTAAGATAGAATCTACTCTTGGTGAAGATGCTGTGAACACTGTTGAAATAACAACAAAGGATTTAGAATATTACATCGACTTGATAAAGTAGTAGCAGGCTTTGAGAGGATTGATTCCTTTTTAAAGAAGTTCTGTGAGTAAAATGCGATCAAACAGCATCACACGCTACAGAGAAATCTTTCATGAAAGGAAGAGTCAATCAATGTGACAAACCTCATTGTTGTCTTATTTTTAAAAATCTCCATAGCCACCCCAAACTTTGGCAATCACCACCCTGATCAGTCAGTAGTCATCAATATAAAGGCAGCAACCCTGACCAGTAAAAAGTTTACATTTCCTGAAGGCCCAGATGATTGGTAGCATATTTTTTTAGCAATAAAGTATTTTTTAATTAAGGTATATACATTTTTTAGGCATAATGCTATCACATACTTAATAGACTACAGTATAGTGTAAACATAACTTCTATATGCAATGGGAAACAAAAAAATTTGTGTGACTCACTTGATGAGGTATTAGATTTATTGTGGTGATCTGGAACCAAACCTACAATATCTCTGAGGTATGCCTGTATTCCAAAATCAGAAATCAGAAACACGTCTGGTCTCAAGCATTTTGAGTAAGGGATTCTCAACCTGTAGTGCCATAGGAATTGAGGTCTACCAATTAAAGGACAAATTAGATCCAATACAAAATGAGTCCCTCAAACCCTTTGCCAATCTCTCTCAAACAAAAGTGCTTAACATCTGTCAGGGAGACTGTGCATGCTATTTTAAATCTAAACTAAATCTAAACCATAATTTCAAAAGTTCATTCCTTAATGTTGGTCCCAATGCAGGAGATTGTCTAAATTATTAATAGGCCATGCAGCTTTGGAAATGTCTACAGTAATGGAAGAAGTCTGGATGTGTCGGGACTGCAAGGCACTTTGCTAGTCTATGGCTTTTTTTGTTCTCTAAGGCACAAGTCAATGAAGTATCACTTAGAAAAAAATCATTCGGAAATAGAGCATTATCCCCACAATGATCCACTTTAAAATTTCCATAGTTTTGGCCCTGACCTATCCTTAAGTCAAAGTGGAGTCCCCATGCTTTAATTTGCTTTCCTTTTATTCCAGCCTGTTATGGTCTTTCCTTGGGCTCCCTTCTCCCAAGGCCCCTAATGTTCTCACTCAATCTTCATTCACAGAGAATGACTTGGTAAACGTTGGGGCTGGCGGAATAGGGTAAGGACCTAACAATCATTTTTTTCTAGCAACCATTTGTATTTCAAGAAAAGGATTAACAATGTATCACCAACAGTAGAGTTTCTGGAGATGGTTTTTAGGTCCCCTCTGGTGCAAAGAACTAAGCCCAGCCTGGTTTGTACTTTTATACTAAGTTGAACTAGATTTCACATTTCATATCATAACTATGTTGCCTCCCAGCTTTCATCCTACCTATTATTAAGAATTTTACATGGAAAAATATAGGATTTTCCAGAATAAACAGAAAATATTCACATGTGGAGTTTCAGGAAACTCACTTTGTTCTGTGCAAAAAGAGTTTTGTATTTATAGAATCATTTTCAACTCCAATGAATAGTGCTACAGAGTTTTCCAAGCAATTATTATAGAATGCTTCCATTCTGCCTAATCAGTATGAGCTAATGAGATGAAAATAGCAGTTGTTCACCAAGGCTGCTGTAAATTTTTTTTACTATCATAACCTTCAAAATAGGGACTACAGCCTGAGCGTGCCTAAGAACATGTGGCCAAGGGCAAAAAGGAAAGGGATTTTTGTGGTTTAGAATGTTTTAAACTCAGAACACTGACTATATATTTTTGGTCAGAAATTTCCTTCTAAGTAGTAGTAATATGCCCAATTTGCAGCCACAATTTTGGATTTTCAGTCTCCACCCCCAGAAAAAGAACTGAAAAAAAAAAAAAAAAACGTGAGAAGGAGGAGGGGGAAAGAGAGAAAAGATGATTGGTGTCCTTCTGTCACATAACAAAATCTCTCCACTTTGAATCCCAACACTGGCAAAGACAACAAACCCCTTGGTTGAAATTGACACTAGGGTCTGAGGCAAAAACTAAGGTTTCTCAGTTGAAATAACCTTGCTACAAATTTAATTTCAATTATCTTTAATATAATGATTCCTGGGTCTAGATGCTCATTAGAAGCAACAAGGCAGATTTTAAGCTATACTGATGCCCCAGCACTACCCCCAAGATTCTGTGATGCATTTGGCCTGGGGGTGTAGCCTGGGCATCAAGAGCTTAAGCGCTCCCAGGTGCATATACGTGCAGGTGCAGGTACTCAGTGTTAATCAAAACACAGAAGACAGAGCTATTCAAGACACCTGTTTGAACTGATTGAGCCCTGGCTTCACTAGATAGCCACCTCGTGTTGAATCTTTGTAGCATCCCCCATATTTATTCAGTGAAATGGGGACAACAGTAGATCACAGTCTTACACGGTAGCCCTCTGACCCATTAATCAATGGGTTGTTCCTCTCTCATTCTCTCTGCGGATTCTGACTCATGCTGCAGTAGCGAAAGAGACAAACAGCCTAGCCAATAAATGATCGCTGCTACTGGATCGCCTTTCTTTGACTACAGCAAAGGGCCAGAAACTGCCTATCAGTAAAGCGAAGATGGTTTAGGAACGCGTCTGCCATCTGGCGGCCTTCCTGGGCATCTCGCTCTTTCTACCAAAAAAACAAAAAGAGAGAGCGAGCGAGCGAATACCTAATCATACTCTCCCACCTCATTTACACACTAGACACAAGCTGAATTATTCCACAGCAATGGGGGCCTCGTGGTGACAAGGCAGAACCTGGAGGGCAGCAGAGCCAGCCCTCTGTGTAGACCAAGGAAAACACATGTTCGCCTTCAAAAATGTCTTCACCCACCTGTCTGCCTTTGAACTTGTTCTTTGAGGGCTTTGAGGAGAGAGGTTAGTGCAAATGGGCAAAGGCAGTTTTGTTACCAGGAAGGATCTAACACAGCGGTTCTCAAGTTTCACGCACATTACAATCACCTGGAAGGCTTGCGAAAATGCAGATTTCTGGGCCCCACTCCCAGAATTTCCAATTCAGGAGGAGCCTGAGAATTTGTAATTCCAACAAGTTCCCAGGTGGTGCTGCTGGTCCAGGAACCACACTTTGAACCCCATTAGAGAAACTGTCAAACATCATTTAATTATTGACAGTAATCTAATAATAAATAAATCAGCCCCCTCAGTCAGCTGAGGAGGCAGGAGTGGGTGGAGAAGCCATAGGCTGGGGTAGCGACCGGGGTCACAAGATGTTGTCAGTATGGGGCTGTTCCCACACATCTTTGGACCAGTGGAAGGGTACCAAAAATGCTAGCTAAGAAGTGGTTTGGATGAAGATTGGACAAAAAAAAATGCCTGTTCATTGTTTTGGCTAGGGTCCTCCCGGGACTTCTGGAAAACACTGTGTGGTCTGTTACCTAAATACTAAATCATCCCAATCCAAATAATTTCGTAGGGAGCAGACCTGCTCCACAAGCCAAAATAACGTGCTGCAGGAACTGAAGATTTTACGGAGAGATGCGTGCGATCAAAGACAAATTAGTTTGCATTCTAATAGCACCATCTAGTGGAAAACTTGGGATTTGGGTTTTAGGACGAGCAGCCTAAAATGGAGGTGGTTTATATTTTTATGACAGGAAAAGAGGGCTGCACCATTTGCTAATTGAGGTACAATGCAGAAGGACACATAAACAAAAACTGTAAAATGTGGTTATGCTAAAGGTTTTTCAATCATACACAATATGTTCTATGAAAAGGCAGCAAAGCCATTAGCTGAGGAACTTGTATGCACAGAGAAATGTGTACAAATAGCTTTTCCGGAGTAGCCTGTTGAACATAGGTAGCAAAAGTGGGAAAATTATATTATATCAAAATATGCTTATGTACTGTGTTTATATGCTAAAGCCTCAAAGCTCCTAATAACAACTGATAAAGAATTATATGAAAATACAGGAACAAATCTCATGTTCTGCACGAATGTAATAGGATTCAAATACCCACACTCTTTATAAACAGTCGAATAAATTGAATCTATTTTCTACCCTAGAGTCCAGGAAGAGACAGAGTAAGGAGGAGAAGAGAGATGGTAAATTGCTGCTGCTGGCCCCAGAAGGGATCAGAAAGGGAAAAATTCAATATGTTCAAAATCTGCTTCACTGGCCCACAAAATGTTGTATGAGAAACTGTTCTAGGTGAGCTGATAGTTTAAGGGTAATCATTTTGCTGAACAGTTTGAAGTCAGTGGATATTAACAAGAAGCAATTTTATTTTTCTAATCATGTGATTGGTCCACTTCTGTTTCCCTGCCCCTGAATGGTATCTCGGGCAGATTCCATTGATGATTGATCATTTTCATGGTTCATACAAATCATATTTTACCTAGCTCATGTGTCTGAAACAGGTGACCCAGAGGGGTCTGGCCTGCATCTCCTCCTCTGACTCCAACATTACAAAGCCCACCTGGCTGCACAAAACCTCCCCTTTCTCCTCATCAAGATCTAGCTCCTTTAATGAGTTGAGGTCGGATCAGAGGATAAGAAACAAAATGAGTCTCTTAACCCAACTTCTTTTTGTTGTAGAATTCTCTGTCAGTTGTTTCTGCTTATCTGGATAACATTAACTACTAACGGATGTCCTCTGTGTGGCAGGTGTCAAAATACTGATTATCTCGGGAAATACGTTACAAGTTCAGAAGGTCCAGAAGAGTCCCCTGATATGATAGATCCAACTTCAATGGTCTTTCCTGCCCCTCTTCAACTTCCCCCACTAGCCACTTTCCCTGGGAATCCCTGCAGCCAGTAAACAGGACTCTTGGGAGGAAGTGCTGACTAGATGGCTCAACTCCAGCTACTTTCCCCCACATCCACTCAGCCTTTGGGAGACTTACACATTCCTGTTATTCTGAGCACAGAATTGTCTCTGTTGCATGGCTGCCACTTTCTCCCTTTGCCATCTCTCCACAGGCTTCTTCTCCTTGGCTCAGATAGGAACTAAGGATACATCCATCTGGGAAATAAGACACTAACCCCCTTTCTTTAGCTACTCCCCCAATCTCATGGAGGAGGAGTATGAATCCTCTCACTGTATGAACATTGCATGCAGAGGCTCTGGGGTTCCTTTTTCTTCCCAATTGTCCCTCCATAACCTCCTTTCTCCTAGCCCCAATCTACCTAGTTTTGTTTTTTTTCTTTTTTTTTTTGAGACAGAGTCTCACTCTGTTGCCCGGGCTGTAGAGTGCCGTGGCATCAGCCTAGCTCACAGCAACCTCAAACTCCTGGGCTCAAACAATCCTTCTGCCTCAGCCTCCCGAGTAGCTGGGACTACAGGCA
>CAUYRT010040646.1:0-93674 GCA_963574885.1 Lepilemur ruficaudatus | reverse complement strand
GTACTAGATGCCAACTGAACTAGTGTCTTGGGGTAATTACTTAAAGACCCAGGATCTAATAGTCCATCATTTAATGATTTCTCATGCCAGGAATTTAAACACCACTAAAAGAATGTCTTAGGAAATCTTCTGCTGGGCTTCTATTCTGTTCTAACTTGACCAGAGCGACAGCATCCTACTGTGGTCGTGTCCTTGGTGTAGGGACATCCAGTGTGAAGTACCTAATCAGCAGAAGCTACTCCAAAATCAAATGGAAAATCCATCTTGTGTGAATCAAATCTTGCTTTGGAAAGTCTCAGGTATAGTGGAAAGAGCCAAAGATAGGGGCAAAAATAAGATCAAATCTCAGTTCTAAGCCTTATTAGCTATGTGACCTTGTCGGTCAGTTTTATGTGTAATGTGAGAATAATTATGGGTTTTTTTAAGGACCAGAAGGAGGGTATATAAAGGGAATAGCACACTGCCTGTCACAAAACAGCTTCTCTTAAGCAGTGGCCATTCTTAGTGTTGTAGTTATATTTACTCTAACACATAGCTCACCCTTGATTATATAAAACCTAAAGGAGTATTTTCTTATCTTTCAACCCTCAGTTACACATCCATTTTCATTGCTGTTCTAGTTGTTGATAGCTATTTTGAAAACAGGTATTCTATTAAATATGACTTTAAAGCTTTAACGGTTACAGATCATTCAACAGAAACTGTGTTTTGAAGGGAATTTGAGTTAAAGAATTCCATAATGTATACAGATATAATTTTGACAAGGGTCTATTGCAAAAATTGTGGCAACCTTAGAAATTTATCTTGTTACAGAAAATGGCTATTAGTTAGGATAAAGATGCGCTAGTAAATTTCACTGAGTGCCTCCTGACTTTGTTGCTTCTTATTGACAAACGCACTCCTAGAGAGCCACTGTTGTTAAAAGACACATTTCAACTTTCTTTCTAGAAACTACGGAAGCCATCCCCCTTTCCCTGTATGTCCTTTAAAATGCCTGTCCTGTGGGCACACGTACAGCTCTGACTCCGGTGGTGCAAAGGAAATATATGTAACCTAAACATATATATCTCCATAATACTCTGGAACAAAAAAATTAAAAATGAGTAAATTAAATAAAATGTCCGTTCTGTAAGTCTCAGGAGGTCTCTACAGGACCGTGTCTCCAGGCCCTCGTTTCGGACTTCAGGCACTAACGTGTGATAACAGATGGAAAAGAATAAAAGATGAGTCTCTACTCGCCTTCTCCATCTGGGTCCTGAGTATTTAATGCTCCTTGGATAGGTTTGAGAACCTTGACTCATTCTCTTTCTTCGCACTGGCAAATGAGGAATGTCACCTGCTGGCCCTGAGCTTCCCCTGCTGTGCAGGGTGGGAGCCATTCCCCTGTGTCCTACAGGAGCCGAGCAGGACACGACAGGGCACAGCAGAGGAGGAGTATGGACGCCTCCTGACCTGGTGCTTTCAATGCCTTTGGCTTTCTTGAACTATTACTGTCTCTCTGGGAATCTGGGTCTGTAATCAAATATTTTGATTGCACATCCTTTTCATTTATTAATTGTAAACCATTTTAGCGTTAAAAGATTGAGTCTATACCTGTCATTACTTCAGTTCTGCCTGTACTTCTTAATATTTAATTCCTTTTCAAGTGCAGACTAATGTTTTCCTACTTTTTGTATTACATTTTTACTATCTGGGGAGAGAACCAAATTTTATAATTACTTGTCAAGGAGTTCTTGAAAGGAGGGCTCTCTTGCCTTTACTGTACATGGCACCACTAAAGAATTTTAAAATTAAGAGCAACAAAATACCTCAGAAAGTTGAACTATTAAAGCAGAATGTAATAAGAGCAGAGCTGTGACAATCTTAATGAGATTGTTTCTCCCGGCCGGAGTAGCACCTAACAGATTGTATTGATAAGATGAAGGCAGGGTGTGTCAGTCATTAGAAAGCTGTGTGTGTGCATGTGTGTGTGTGTGTGTGTGTGTGTGTGTGTGTGTGTTTACCTGTGGGGGAGGGAGCAGAGGGAGGTATCAGTCAGCAATAGAACAGTCAAGAAGAGTCAGAGGGTCAAATTTTGACACTGATCATCTAACAACTGATGGCTCTAGTGATAGGCTTGACCAAAGAGCCAGGCAATAGAATTCCATGATGAGGATGAATAGCCCCTGAGCAGGTGGATACCTCAAACCATCTTAGCCTAATGCCATTACCCTTCGAAGTCATATAACAAACTTGGCTGATTCTGATCTCAGCACTCACCAAGCATGTTAACCTTAATACGTGACACCTACTTCAGGTGTGTCCACAGGGAGACTGTGTGCTGGTCGTGACCTCATAAATTCTGCAACAGTTTTATTTCTTAGTATATATTAGAAGAGCCAAGTAGCATTCTAATTCTGCCACTTGGATTTTTGTGAGCTTGGGTAATTTGAATACTCCCCTGAGAAATGATTCACTGCATGTTCAAATTTATGAGCCAGTGGAGCTGAGGGACCTGCCTTGGTCAATGTGCTGCAACCTTGGGTAGCTAAGCAGCTGGCTGTTCCTGGTGACACACTGACCACGCCACATATGATTCCATTTTAAATGTTATCTTACCTAATCATTTTTTGTTTAAAAAGCATAGCTTTTTTTCTTATAGTTTAATTCACTCTTTTCTAGTAAAAATGCTGCACAAAATGCTTTATTTTTCTGAATGTCATTGAGATCAAGAAGCCAGATTTTTATATAAAAATTCTTCTCCCTCTCTCTCCTTCTCTCTCCCCCTTCCTTCCTTCCTTTTATATGTTTTTCTTCTTTTCTTCCTTCCACTTGCATTTTTCGAGCACCACGTAGGCTAGACACTTTGCTAAGTACTGGACATACAAACACCATATAATCTTGTAGGAGGAGAGACATAAACAAATCTGCAGCAAACGTTTGTATATATTTTTCATTTGTGGCATGAGTTCAGTTTAATTTTACAAGTATGTATTGCACTTTGCTTGTGTGCAAGCAGTATTTTGGGTTTTGTGAAAGATGAGGACAACATAAGACCTGGCCTCGATTGGTTTATATTTTATAAATGTATAGAAAATGTAAAAAAAAAAAGGAAAACCTCTAGGCACAGTATGAGGTATGAGAAACGCTGTGTGAATTGTACAAAGTGTTTTTGCAGACAAGAAGAGATAGGACTTCTAGCTGGAATATTCTTGGATAAACTGCATTGCTGGGGTTGTGCAGTAGGACGGTGTCGACTGAATTTAGATTGAAGGGAGAGCTAAATTAGGGGACTGGGGCCAAGGTAGGCTGGTGGGGAAGACAGAGTAAGGCAAACAGAACTGGTCAGAAGTGACTGAGGTGCTAAGGCGTAGAGATACTTCTCCTCAAGCACAGGCCACTACAAGTGAAGCAGGTCAGGAGAACACAGTACCGTGTTAGGAGCAGTGAGTCTAGGATGAAAAGACAAGATAGGCTTGGCTGGAGAGCCAGGTTAAAGCCAGAGCCCAAACCAGTTTCTCAGATAGCTAAATTTACTCTGAAAATGATTTAAAGATAATTACACCCTTTTAATTATTTTTTTGCCGGCCATGGCCCTGAGTGGTCCAGTGAGCTGTACGGCAAAGGCTTGTTCATCCGGCAGGGTCCTCAGCCACCGTCTCCCCTTGCTCGTCATGCCCGAGAATAATAAGGTAACTTCAGAACTTGGTGTCTCAGAGGAGTGATGTGTAACTCATTCAAGCTGGTGCACAAAGTAAGCATAGTCATTAGGGTGGCTGAGTTGGGGACTAGTGAGAGACTTAATCCAATTTATGGAATTGGAACTTAATTCAATGGCAGTGTGATGACTTTGAAGTTTTATCAGGGAAGGCCATGATCAAGAGCTCTGTTTTCGGAAGATTACTTGTCAAAAAGCAAGTCCAGATATAACAGAACATTTGTGGGTATATTGCAACGTCTTGGGAAGAGGTTTGAGGGTGGCCAGTCATGGCAGACCATCCTCATGGGTCATGATGGAGGTAAAATTAACAAAACTGGGCAGTGAATTGACTGGGGGCAGCCATGAGATGCGGAAGTCGTGAAATTCAAAGAGCTTGAGTCTAGGTGACAGTCTGGCTACTGTAAAAAGGAAGGTTCCTTTACCAAAAGTAGAAAAGTAAGCAAGTACGTGAAGAGATGTTAAATTTGGAAATAGCAATTTTGGATCTGCTGGACAACATTCCACTTCACAGCTGCAGGTCTACTTATACAACTGACTGACCAATGGGAGGAGGTACCTCATCTACTTTCATATTGAAATGTAAGTATATTATTTTGTCTAATTTTTAGAAAAGTGAGTCATCTACTCAACCATGTGTTGATATTTGAAAGGGCTTGTTATTTGCTACCAGTTATCTTGAAAGTTAATGAGATTGAGGTTGGATAGAAAATGTCTTGTGTTTTATCTAAAGAAAAAAATACATAATTTTAAGACTGAAAATATCTATTCATTAGGGAGCCATGCTCAAGCCATGTATCAAAAGGTGTTTTGTTTTATAGAAATGGTGTTCATTTCCATTTGGAGTTTAGATTTTAAAAAATGATAGTATTTGCACGTTTGTTACAGGTCCAAATTGAAACATTTGTTTAATCATGATTCAAGATGCTACAAGTGTAACATTAAAAAAAAAAGATTTAAATTGCCAAAATAAAAATCCATTTGAATTTCTAAATTGCATATGCTTGTAAGAAACATCCTATGTTTACTGAGAAGGAAAACTGCCCTATCTGAATACTTCCTACTTTCATGATGTACATACAAGTCGCATTAAGAAGAGATTGAAAAGCAAGTAGCTACAGATCTAGCTAAATTCTAATTTATAGCGAAAGATAAAACCATCACTCACCTTGGTCTGGGCATGCATCATGAAGTTGGTACTTAACAGGTTCTAAGTTGTATTTCAAGAGAGAAATACTAGACTTGTTTGCAATATGAATACAAATCCTGGGCCTGTAATCTCCCAAGTGCTGGCATCTGCTAACTCCAGAGAATCCAGTCATGGGACTTCAGACCCTTCTGGTGTGTATTTGTATGATTTTTAATTGAATGCAGGTAAATGTGATTGTTCAGACTTTTTGTATTGTCTGAAATAAAAATGTGTTTTGCATCATAGTTTAGCAGGAAGACAAGAAGGACTCTTAGATCTTTGAAGTAGCTTATAATTAAACTCCCGACATTTCGGTGTATGTCCAAAAGTTTCAGGCAATGCGTAAGCTACATGCCCTAAAACAGATAAGGTGAAATAACCCTGAAACTTCTTTATTTCTTACAATTCATCTTGGAACTATATGTCTTGCATTCTGCCTCAACTGTAAATTAATTTCATAAGCCCTGATACATGAAAAAAATTCTGAAGGTATTATTTTGTTAATAGAATGGCTAATGACACAGTGTCATTCTGATGACCTAGTGGTGTAACCTGTTTGTTGCTTCCATAAAATAAAATAGGCTACACTTTATTTTCAGATTGCCTTCTTTATAATGTCTTACAAAATGCGTTGGTGTTAGAGGCAATTGTGTGCTAAAAGGGAAGGAGAACTTTAAGTGAAACTTAAATTGGAAAAATTGAACTTGAAGGCTTAAAGAAGATAGATGGAAATCATTACTTAGTATATAAGTGAAAGCCCATTTTTGGCTGTTTTGAAAGTATTGAAAGTCAGGGAAGGATCTTTTAACACTGAGTTTGCTTAGGAAGGGAACTAAAGACAGGAAAGTCACCTATGTTTAAAGTCTTACAAAGCAAGTTGCAAATATTGATTCTAAAAAAGAACCATTTTATATGAAGTTTAGCGTGATTAGAAAGTATTAATATTTAGAAAGTCTTTCCCTAATGTGAATGTTCCCATGCTACCGTAGGTACTAGAGTACGTGGTACTTTCTCTTTAATTTCTCTTGTATTATTCATTAGTTTGTAAGCTGATTAGTCCATAAGATTCTGAAGGTCAAATAAAGTAAAAGTGGGTGCTGCTGTAGTTTGAAATATCTGATCAAGCACTGGATAAGCAGAGGAGCCAGTTCTGTTTGCCCATCCTTGGGGGTTGTATAATCAGATCTGCACAGACCTGGAGTGTGCATTCAGCTGAAATAATACCAGCTGATTATATAAGGTTTAATATTAACTAGAGAAATGATCCCTCTGCTACAGACCTTGCCAAGGAGCTGGGAGTAGGTGTAGGTAGGTGGCGATGACTCTAGGATACCTCTAAAGATTAAAACTATTCCTTTCCAGGCTTGGAGGACCTCAGAGGTCAGTCCTGAGTTACAATCAAGGCCACCTAACATGCAGACTGAATCAGGAACAAACAATGCAATATGGTTTCTGGGCAGCAGAGAGCCTTTCTCTTCCTCAAATTCATCGCACTGCTGTGGTAGACCTGAAATCCGACCCCTTGAAGAATCATTGCTTAGATGTAGGCTTTGAGAACTGATTTTAAAAACCAAACAAAGCTAAAAAAGAGAAAATAAAACAAAAAATGAAAACAGGGAAAATGCAACACTTAGGTTTTTTTTTTCTGCCATTTTATGCCTTAACTTTATGATAGATATAATTAAATATATATATCATTTTTGGTAAGGAGATGGAAGACAGCAGAGAGGACCGCTAAAGAGCCTGTGGGGGGAGAGCAGGGAAGGGACAAAGGATGCAAAGGTGCTGTGTGTATTGCATTAGGCACTTCAGAAAGGTCTCCCTCAGTTAATCCTCATAAAAGGCAGGCATTATTAGCCCCATTTATAAGGTGACGAAACTGGAGCCAGGAGAGTGGAGTACTTTGACCAAGTTCATTCTGATAACGGGTGATAGATCTATATACTCCCAAGGGTCATTTCAGATCCTTGACTTCCATATCATCCAATATAAAATCAACCTGTGGTTGAAATGGGCTCCCTCTCCCGTATCCCATTCTAAATTCCATTCTCCCACTCTGCCAAACAAAGGCCTATCTCTCACCCGCCTCTCTTAATTGTAGATAAATTGTTTCAAGGACGTATGATCAGTTGAGCAAAAGTTTTCAGCAAAACAATGGAGGAGAATGAAATTCTATGGGGGAAGTGAAATGTTAACAGAAGTTCAAGGAGAGAAAGAAGCTATGTAAGATTTCTGACTTTTAAAGAAGAACTTGTTCATATCTTTTTGAAATAGATGATCTTGGATTCACTGTGATATTTAGATTCAATAGATATTTTTTAAAGAGTTATGTAGCAGTTTTATTTTAAAATGTAGTTAATTATAGGACAATGGAAATTACACTTTTTGCAACTACTCAATCTTTTAGACCGTCAGTCACATAAAAAAGGAGTGAGAGTTGGAAGGAAAAAATATTCAGGATATATAAACCAAAAATGTTGGTGAGCACTGTCAATTCTGGGTGCCCTTGTGTTGAATGCACCCCCTCACTGGTGTCTTCTTTACCACCAAGCTAGACAGGATCAACTTTGGGAGAAGAGGGAGAGGCAGGTATACAAGCCCCTTCTCGAGCATCGCTTTTGCAATTGCAATTTAAAAGGCATGCTGGGATGTGGGACATGTCCTAGGTTTATAATCACAAGCTTGTAATCCCCAAGAAACTACTAGAAGGAAACTGAGTATTTGAAGCAGAATATTTAAACTTCCTTCCATTTGAATTGTTGTGTCCCCAGTTTTTGGGAGGGGCGAGTAGTTGACCGTTGGTATAAAGAGAAATGTAAGAAAATAAGTCTCAGATGAATACTGAGACAACATGGAAACCTACTGAGTTTAAATTGGCAATTCTTAGGCCCCATCCCATTATCAACTATTGTATCCAGCAAAGAAACAAAGTTAATGACAAGCTAATTGTCAATATGTGATTTTAATACATGAAATTGTTGCAAAACACTAATTTGAGTAAACTCCCTTACTCAAATATTCCCTCTTATTGGTCAAAGTGATAATCCAGACTTCCCTTTAGGCAGTCGGTTCTGCAGATTCAATGAAGTGAGCTCATTATTCTAAGTCATTTCAACAATGAAAGTTGTGTCTCCAAATACCAATACACTCTTCATTTTTGCAGAATCCTATTTAGAATTCTCTGTTTCTCTTCTTCCTCTTTTTTTCTGAAAGCTGAAAAAAAGAATGATAGCCTAATTATGCAAGTATTGATATACAACTGGCACATAAACTTCCCTGGGATGTAAGTCAGAATGTTCCCTTAGAAGAGCAACTGCTCAGGGCACAAATGTCAGCAATTTTGAAAAAGCTGTTATTAATTATAAGGAGCTCAAGGGGAAATAGTAGCTATTACTGATGGAAATAATAGACACAAAGGGGTGAATGCATAAAAAGGTCTGGTTCTATTTTGGGGAGTATCTAGATATTTCACTCATGGTTCCAAAAGGCATAAAAGTGTCCTTTCAAAAACGGTGTTATAAGAATCCCAGTAACCTTTTGTCAAAGGGTACATACATTAGCATAGTTGTTCACAATACTCTAAATCCACATTCAGACCATATACATTTATGATTCTGAAAGTTCCATACTCTTTTGTGCGTTTATTTACTTATCTACAAAACATTTATTGGGAACCTACTATGTACGAAGCACTGGAAACATGGCTGTTAATAAGATTAACACCATCTATGCATAGAGGAGGAGCACAGCAATGCTTTCAGTTAAAGAGAAAGGAAATAAAATGTATACGTGCATTTTTATCATTATTCCTTCTGTTAATGATCTCTTTATGTTAGACTGATTCTTAAGCATCCTACCGTGGGTGAGTCTGACTTCTGAATAACTATCTAACTCTCAAGCTCCTACCCAGGCACTCAGAGTAAGATCATATGTTAAGGGAAGATTTTAAATATTCTGCATTTAATACAATATTGAATCAAATGTAAACTGCATAGCTGGATGAAAATTATCAAATGTCTAAATTACTAGGTAAATTTTAGCTCTTTTAAATGCACTTGCTATGTTAAACTGTCATTCTGCTGACATAATCCAGAGTCATGGGGCGACTGCGGTGACTGTGTAACTTGTGTGTGCCACCATCCAAAACTCCAGGCAGGTCCTACTTTGCACACTACAATTGAACAACTGGAAAGTCCTCCTTCCCGCTATAACTAGAGCCCAGGGTTTGTGAGGAAACCAGACTTCTTTCCTTGACTTTAGGTTAGTGTATCCCTGGTCGAGCATGCTCATCTCTGTTGACTGGAAGCCAGTCTTCCCTTGTGAAAATGACTCTGCTTTCAGATATTGTTCCCTGGCTCCGATTTCAGTGCTGGCCTGTACTGCATACTTCTTCCTGCCAGGCAGAAGTAGAATCTGAACATTAGGCCCCTCACTTGTGCCAAGTTAGAATTTGGAACTTTTTCTGGTAGACAGTCTTTAGTTGAAGAGAATCCCGTCCATTCGAGGTACCTCTGTGATGATTATGTCTTGTCAAATAATATGTTTGCCAATAATCAAAACACTGATTACTTTGCAGCAGGTTTTTTAAACATATACTTTACACTGTATTTAATACTAGCCAACTCTTATGTGACAGGGATCTATAATCACGAACACTGAACCCAAAATTCTCTGGTAAAGAAAAACTCTTTAATTCAGGAGGCGAAATCTTGAAAGCTCTAAGCTGTGGAAGCTGCAGGTAAGATGATTTGCCCAGCTGGCTTGTTTGTGCTAGCTGTGTTCAGCTTGTAGGACTTCACTGCGGATAGAATAGCCTGGTGTTTGGTGAAAAAAGATTGCAAGGGAAGACTTAATAGATTTTTAAGACAGAGCCAGCATACAAAAGACATTTGTTGTTTTCCTGACAAGGAAACAAATCAGCTTTAGCACACATTATCTAAGCAACCAGCCATTGCTTAACTATATCTTATTTGAAAAAGAAACTAGCAAGGAAAATGCTGTCTAAAATGAATTCACAGAAAGCTCTTACATAGTCAGTTTCCAGAGTTCAACTACCACATATTATAATGTAAACACAATGCCATACAAAGTATTATTTCATAGATTTCTGCCACACTCATTCAGATGACTTTTAGCACATGACCCATTTATTAAGTGTCTTCACCTCAGTTTTCAGGGTAGCCTCAGGAACTGGATGGATGATCTTTCATTCTCTTGAGGTTACCCAGTAGGTCATAATGCTTCGTAAGAATTGATTTAGCAAGAAAAATCTTTTTAAAAAGTTGGTTATCTTGGACAATGGAAATGAGAAGGTAACCCTGCTTCTAACATCTAAAGTGTAAATGTATCTGAGAGAAGCAGGTATGATTAGTTTGGCAGAAGTCAGAGATATGGCTGTCTTGGTGCAGTGCAGCAATGTAATGGTTTAAATCTTCCTGTCCTGGATGCTGGTATCCAGTTAGAAAAAGGTGAGTTTTCTTACCTGAAATGCAAGTAACTCTTTGTGAAATGAGTAGCAGTTTTGACAATTGATTGACATATTTTCATCAAGCTTCTCTCTGGCCCAACTACTCAAATTCTGTTTCTGGAGAGTGGGTAGAAATATATTAGCATTTATTTTCAATGACTGTGGCAAAAATGTGCCTGCACAAAACAAATTTTTTCACACAATCCCATGTTACATGAGTTGAGCATCTCAAATCTGAAAATCTGAAATCTGAAATGCTCCAAAATCTGAATTTTTTTCAGATGCTTCTTGGAACATTTTGGATTTTGGAATTTCATATTTGGGATGCTGACCTGGCTGGTACACATATAATGCAAATATTCCAAAATCTGAAAAAAATTAAAAATCTAAAACACTTCTGGTCTCAAGCATTTTGGACAAGTGATACTCAAGCTGTAGTGGGAATGCACTTTAAATGGGCATCTTCATTCACTTGCTGAATAAATACCATGTGAGGGGCCTATTCTAAGTTTTGAAGGTCATATAAAAGTAAATAAGGAAATTATTTAAACTATTTAAAAAGGACCATGCCACAGATAGGTAGAAAATATTTGCAAACAACAAAAACATACCTGATAAAGGACTAGTATCCAAAATGTATAATAAACTCTTAAAATTGAATAATGGGCAAAAGATCTGAGCAGGTATCTTACCAAAGAAGACATACTGATGGCCAATAATATAGGAAAAGATGCTCCACATCATGTGTCATCAAGGAAATGCAAATGAAAACAACGATGAGATGTCACTATACCCTCATTAGAATGACTATATCCAAATCACTGACGTCACCCAATGCCAGAGAAGATGTGGAACAGTAGGAACTCTCATCCATTGCTGATGGAAATGCAAAATGGTACAGCCACTTTGAAATACAGTTTGGCAGTTTCTTACAAAGCTAAACATGCTCTTATTACATCAAGCAGCAATTACATTCCTTGGTATTTACCTAAATGACATGAAAACTTACATCCATACAGTAACCTGCACACAAATGTTTATAGCATCTTTATTTATAATTGCCAAAACTTAATAGCAACCAAGAGGTCCTTTGTCAAACCTAAATAACAGATAGAGAGGGATACTCTCTAAAAGAAAATGATGTTTATGCAGAGATAGGTTTGCACTGGGAATGTGCATGCCAAGGTCAACAATGTCCTTATTCAATGAAGTGAGGAAAGATAAGGAGAATTACATAAGTTGTTTTGACATCATTATCCTTGGCTGCAAGTACCAGTAACAAGGGTGGTGTCAGTCTATGGCTGGACAGGCAGTTGTGGGACAGATGTTCTTGCGAAGTATTTTCTGTGTAAGGTTGGAGTGGCCTTTGTGCAAGATTGCGGTTTTTGCCCTTCTGTGATAGTTCTTGTTATCAAGTATATGTGCATTAGAACCCTTCCTTCATGCTCCACTTGTCAGGGCTTGACACAGTTGACTCCACTTTGATTCTGACAACTTTCACACCTTCGATAGGTGATTGGATAAACTGTGGTACATTCAGTGAAATACTCAACTATAAAAAGAAATGAATATCACACCGTGAAAAGACATGGAGAAACCTTAAATGCATATTTAAGTTAAAGAAGCTAATCTGAAAAGGCTACAAACTGTAGGATTCCAACTATAAGACATTCTGGAAAAGGCAAAACTGGGGTACACTAAAAGGATCAGTGGTTACCAGGGATTTGGGGGGAGGAAAGGAGGCGTGGATGAATAGGTGGAGCACAGGGGACTTTTAGGGCAGTGGGAATTTTCTGTATGATACTGCAATGATGTATACATGTCATTATACATTGGTCAGAATCCATAGACTACACACCAAGAATGAATCCTATGTAAACTGTGAACCTTAATCAACAATAATGTATGAATATGGGCTCATCAGTTGTACAGATTGTGCGACAATAATGCCAAATGTTAAATAATAATAAATAAATAATAAATTCCAAATAATAGTGGAACCTGAGGTGGAGGGAGAGGATATATGGGGACTCTCTGTAGTTCCTGCTCATATTCCTGTAAATAAGAAACTGCTAAAGAAAAAAAAGTCTATTAAAGAAGGGGAGCATAAATTTTTATTAAACAGACCCAGGGGGAGTCTATAATGATACTTTTTAATAATAAATACAATCTAAAAATATCCTTATAGGTAATAACGTTATGTTTTAAAAAGTCATACTATTTCTCACTCTCATTTCTCACTCTTTCTCACTAATTCAAACTGACCTTTCTACCAATAATTCAAGACCGAAATTGATTTGATTTCAAGACACTAACAATGTACTGAATTAATAACAGGTATATTAGAGGTGGGCTATTTTATCAATTCTATAATGTGTAGTTTTTCAGGAAACATTTATTACAAAAAAACCCTGAAATTTGATGCACCAGTCTCCTTTAAATCACCATAAATTAAACCAAAAAAAAAAATTGCTAGGAAAAGCAGAAAGAAAGGACTGTATTCCAGACAAGTCCACAGAACAAGGCACATGTGAACCATTTTGACTGCTTACTAGCAAGAGCAGTGAGATCTTTGAAGATTAACAATTTGATAAATCTCAGTACCTCACGCATGAGAATGAAACGCAGCTTCTCTTTTGCTAATAGTCCAAAATAGCAAATTGGTTATTCTCTCTCAGTTGCAAACTTGAAAATCTTGGACATTTATGGTCTTTACTGACCTGGAAAACAAAAGATACAGTATGAAAAGAAATGCCATCCTGCAGTGTTTCTTCTTTCTATCCCTCTAGTTATTGAAGAATGTAGAATATAATGGGTATTTTCAAATTTTCTGTGGAAATGAATTCAAATGGAGGTGGTTCAAAGACTAAATGTATGTACATTTTATGTCTTAAAAACGATTGCTGCCACATTATTCATACTGTCAGTGGACATTTCAGGTGTTTCCATCTTTGGCTATTGTGAATAAAGCTGTTGCAAACATGAGTACACAAGTACCTGTTTGTGTCCCTGCTTTCTATTCTTTTGGGTATACACAGAGAAGTGGAATTCCTGGGTCATATGGTAATTCTGAGTTTATTTTTTCTGAGGAACTTCCATACTGCTTTCTATAGTGGCCATACCATTTTACATTCTCAACAATGGGGCATGAGGATTCTAATTTGTTCACATCCTTGCCAACGTTTGCTATTTTCTGGTTGTTTGTTGTTGTTGTTGTTGCTTTGCTTTTGTTTTTTGATACTAGCCATCCTAATGTTTGTGAGATTGTATCTCTTTGTGGTTTTGACTTGCGTTTTCCTAATGATTAGTGATGTTGAAAGTCTTTCATGTTCTACTTGGCCATTTGTATATCTCCTGTACAGAAAAGTCAGGTTGTTTGTTTTTCTTCTGTTTTTATTGAGTTTAAGGAGTTTTCTATATATTGTGGATTTCAACCTCTCATCAGCTATATGATTTGCAAATATTTTTGTTTCCAGCTTTTTCATTCTATTTATATGGTCCTTTGATGCACAAAAGTTTAAAATATTCATGACATAGAATTTGTCTATTTTTTCTTTTGTTGCCTATGCCTTTGGTGTCATTTGGAAATCATTGCCAAATCTGATGTTGTGAACCTTTTGCCCTATGTTTTCTTCTAAGAGTTTCATAACTTTAGCTATTACATTTAGGTCTTTGATCTGTTTTTCGTTAATTTTTGTGAATGTCATTTTGTGAGGTTCCAACTTCATCCTTTACCATGTGGATATCCAGTCTCCTAGCACCATTTGTTGAAAATTATTCTTTTCATATTGAATGGTCTTGGAACCTTGTCAAAAATTTTTGTTCATATACATGAGGGATTCCATGGGTCTTTATGTCTGTCTTTATGACTACTGCATAGTTTTGATTACTATAGTTTTATGGTAAGTTTTGAAATCAGGAAATGTGAGTTCTTCTGCTTTGTTCTTCTGTTTCAAGATTGTTTTGGCTTTTCCAAGTTCCTTGAGATTCCATATGAATTTTAAGATAAAATTTTCTATTTCTGCAAAAAAAAAAATAAACCTTTATTGGGATTTTGCTAAGGATTGCATTGAATCCGTAGATCACTTTGAGTAGAATTGACATTATAATACTATTAAGTCTTTCAGTACATGAACATGGGATCTCTTTTCATTTATTTATGTCTTCTTTGATTTTTATTAAAAATGCTTTGTAGTTTTCACTGTACAGCATTATTTTTAAAATGTGACTATATTAAAGTAATTAATGTAATGATTTTTTTCCTTATTGATTCTATTCATCTTTGCATTGCATATTTATCTGTATACTATGTCAACTTATTCCATTTATAGGCAGATAGAGAGATGCTTATCAGTTGTACCTGTGGGCTAAAAATTTATTAAAACAATTAAATGGCATTTAATGTAGTATAGCTAGAAAGCAATGCTAGTACACAAAAATATTTTTTATATTGTAGGTTTTAAATTATATCTCACTCTGCTCAGTATTATCTTCCACAAAATTTATAAGTCCAATGAAAGGTAAAATAATTTAATATCCTTTGTCTTATTTATTGGTCTCATTTTTTTACTTAATGGTCTTGCTATTTTAGACATTGCTTTCCTTCACCTTTAAATCAGCTTAAATGTTCCAAAATAATCATAATGAAAGAAGTCATGTTATAAGCATGAGAATCTATGGGTAGAAAAATTTGTTTGGTTACATTTATTTTCTGAATGTAAAGAGATGTTGTTGCTATTATCTCATGGAGATTTTCTATCTGCTCAGTCTTCTGGGAATAAAGGACTATATGCATTAAACCAATCATCATCACACCAGATGTCTTGTGCAAAAAAGACCTTAACATCTCAGAGATTATGGTATAATTTTTAGGAGGAAATATACTAAAAGCATAAAATAAGAAAAATCCATATTTTACATCACCACATTCTCCAGAGTAATTAGCCCCAAACTACATAAACTTACCTTTTATTCATTCATGTATTAATTCACTCTCAAATATTTGTTTGGTACCTCTTATGGGCAAATATGCTATGCATGGGGGACTGTGGAATTCAGACCCCAAGATGGCCCCCGATGACCCCTGTCTCCTGCTACTCACACCCTTGGGCCACATTGCACCAGGATTGGTCTGTGTGACTGATAGAATATTGCAGAAATGATGGCATGTTATATCTGAGATAGGTAGTAAAAGACTGACTTCCATCTTCTGATTTATCTCTCTTGGATCACTCCCTCTGGGGAATCCATGTCATCATCAGCCTATGGACTGTCTCCTGAAGTGAGGAAGTGAAGCCTTCTGCTAGCAGCCAATTCAGTGAGCTGGGACATGCATCTTCTCAGTGCAGTCAAGTTTCAAGTGACTGCAACTGCCACTGACACCCTGATTGCAGCCTCATGAGAGGCCCTGTGCCAGCACCACCTAGAAAAGTTGCTCTAGAATTCCTGATTCTCAGAAACTATGAGATCATAAGTTCTTTTACCCTCATAAATGTGGGACATTTTTTTAAACAGTGTAGATAATTAACACAGAGGCATATGGATGAGCAAGACCCTGTCCTGCCTTAAGGAAGTTTCTAGTTCAGAAAACTAGCGAAGTGTTGATTTACCACTAAACCAACGGTAGGTACCATGATAGCACCTAAAATCAGCACCCAACTCAGTCTTGGAGACCAGGAACTGCCACAGGAATGATGCTTAATCTGTGGCTCAAAGGATGAGGATGTTACCAAAAGTTTGGTACTTATCCCTGAGGCCAAATCAGTGAAAATGAAGAACAAGGACAAGTGGTTTGAGGAAAAGGAAAAAGAAGTTTATTAATTTGTTGGCAAATGGGGAAGGTGGCAGATTAACATCTCGAAAGACCTCCATCCTGCCTTTAAACAGAACTACAGGGCTTTTTAGAGGGGGGTTTTCAAAGGTTGGGCTCAGGTCTATGTGACCAATGTCACATATTGTGGCTCTGGGCTATTTTTTAACTATAGTTGGTGGTTTGGGTCGACCTTATCTCTGGTGAAGATGATCTCGTGACCCCTGGATAATTCTGTTGAGCCATCTCCTATTGTTTAAGATACTAGAAAAGAAAGAACAAAGAACATTTTTCTGCCCCTTTGATTACTGGCTTCAGGCAGGAATTCAGGTTTTAATTCCCAGAAAGGGAGGGGGCGGTGTAAAGAGACAACTTGTAATATGTTTTACCCTTTTTCAGACCTTTACCTCTGTTACCAGAACAAGGAGGGAGCCAGAGGAAAGCTTGGCATATAGTAGTTCCTGGGGGTGGTGAAAAATGAGGACAAGAGGTGAACAGGGAACAGACGAAGAAGGAATGGGTGTGCTACAGGAAGGAGTTTGAGTTCTGTCCTGCAGTTACACAACAGCCACTGAGGATTTTTAGCAGAAACATGACTACCATTCAGAGTATAAGGCATAAGTCAGAGACAAGGGGGTGTTGCCAAACACAGGTTCAGCTGCCTGCCACCTGTGAACCAGACACAAGAGGTGAGCGCTGGTGAAGGACAAATGGTTTATTCAAGTGCTGGAAGCCTGAGGAAATGGCAGACTGTTGTTTCAAAGACCATCTCATCTCCTGTGCTTAAGGGAAGGGGTAAAAGGGATTGGTGGCAGAGGTAAGCTTTGTGCAAGTCATCATGACTTCTTCAATGATTATAAGGTCGTCTGTTGGACCTTGTTAATCAGCAGTCTGTGGGTGGTTGGCCTATTCCAGACTCTTGATCTGTTTTTCCTCAAGGTTATTTTCTAATCCTATGCCCATCAGCTGTGTAAGCAAGCATCAGGTTAATTCTAAACGTTTAAGGCAGAACAAGTGAAAGCATACCACAATCAAAATGGCTTCCCTTTAGCATGGCGCTGTAGTCTGCATGGCCCTTGGGGGCACTTACCAGGTACTGGCCACAGAACAGGAAATGGTGCTGGGAGCATGATAGAAGGTAACAGCAGTAGGAAAGAGAATGGTTGGGTGTGAGGCATCTTAAGAGGTTAGAACTGACAGAATTTGACTCTGAAATGTGAAATTAGACATATTCATCTTTCAATTTCCACAGTAAGAACCCAGGAATCTAACGCGTATCTGCCCCTCCTCTAGTGTGGCTGCCTCAGTGACGGACACCACAGATGACCCAGTCCCTCCACACAGAAACCCAGACATGACTGGAAACACGTCTCCCTTTCCCTTGCAACTGTATCCAGTTAGTAACCAAATGTTATTTGAGTCTAATACTGAAAATATTTCTGATTAGTTTGTTCCTTCCCCTCTTTCCCCACCTAAGTGGCGTTAAGTAAACCCTTATCACCTTTTCCCTCAATTTTTGTGTTGGATCCTAAGAGTTCCACTCCTAGCCATACTTTCTCTGTAGGAGTTCTCTGTACAGCAGCCAGGCTCATTCAAATCAAGCAAACACTAATGTGAGCACTCACCCACCCTGCTCAGATACAGTGCCTGGTCCCTGTGTCACTGTGGACACCGTCACAGTCCACATTCCAGCTTAGACACAAACCACTTTCTCCATTCTCTATCCTCTCTCTTTCTTTTCTTCCCTCCCTTCCCCCTTTTTCTCCCCCAAAGCCCTCTTGCCCGGCCATATTAAACTACCAGGATCATTTTCGTACCTTCAAACCTTCAAACTTGTTCTTTTTCTCTTCCTGGATCACCACTCTCCCCTTTCCCCAGCTCACTCCTGCATGTCTGTTAATTCTCAGTTCTGCATCACTTCTTGGGCAGACAAACTGACATCTCTGATTCCCGTCTACCCTCGTTCTTGCCTCACTAAATTCAATTTGGGATTCACGCAGCCCTCTCTCACGGGTTGGCAAATTCTTTGAAGGCAGGGACCATCCTTCATGTGCCTGGTACCATCAGCACAGTATCTGGTATAAAATAGACACTCTCTAAATGTGATGGCTAGACAGAGCACTGCCCTCAGATATTCTCATTTTTTTTCCTGAAAATACAATCCAAAGAAAAAAGTACTAAACATTAAGAACTTTTTGTTCTTCTTTAAGAGTCAGAAAAGCTTGAATAATTCCTTTTTATCAGCTATGGGAAGAAGTTTGATTTTTATCCTGGGAAAACTGGAAGTTGCTGGATTATCGAGCACTAAGAGGCAAACATCTCCCACTTGAACTTTTGATGACAAATTCATAGCTCCAGGATCAATAGGTTATTGTATATCTTTGTCCTTGTACGTGCAAGACCAATTAAAAAGAGCTTTGTAATAGTATTTTCAGAATGATAAAAAAAAAATTCTATTTTTTTAATGTTTAACTCTGTCCTCAGATGTGATTCAGCTGGTATCTTCTTTGAGAGGAGATTTCTTTGAAGTCAGGGGGACTCCCCAGCTGCATGAACTGGGCAGATACATGCTCTGGATGATCATGATCTGAATTTGAAAGGAACAATTAAGGAGTTATTTCCATTTTAATTCTAATAGCGAGCCTTTTTACTCATTGCCCTCCCACCTGTCTGCATGCCAGCTGAAACTTCAATGGAGCCTTATGACAGAGCTGCTAAAGGACTTTGAAAAGGGAACTTGTGAAATCACAGATGCTTCAGAAATAAGAAAATGTTTCTCAGTGCATTACATTCTTAACCCCTTGTTTCCACTTAGCAGACTTTGTTAAAGGTCAATAAGAATGTTTTAACAGCATATGCTTTAGACTGAGAACATATTGTTTCCATTCTTTTAATAACTATCCATTGCTAATAAAGGACTGGTTTGGTATATTCTGAGTTTATATTTTGATCAAAGATAAAAAGTCATCATTAGAAAGAATTGAGCATAAACCAAATTGAAACCTAAATTTCAAAGCTTCAAGTTAGGATGCACATGAAAAATTGTCATTTAGTGTTACTTTCCCATTGGGGTAATGAATCTGTATAATGCTAACATTATAATCTGTATAATGCTAATCTGCTGACATCTGTATGATGCTTTGCAGTGTACATTGAAAATTTCTGTGCCCTTTTCTCATTTTTCATGATAATGGTTCAGCGACATAGGTAATAATATAATTTCATTCATTATTTCAGGAAACTGTGGTTTGAGAAGGTTAAGTGGCTTACCTAACCCTGCTGACCTGTGACCTGCTAACCTATTGTGTTTATTTTATATGACACAATGCTTTTGCTTTTGTTTTTATTTTTTTTTTGTTTCTAAAACATTTTTCTAGCACAATTTACAAGATTGTTTTTAAAAATGCACAAACTAGTACTCTTAAAGATATTTTCAGATTTTCAATTACACTAGTACAGAAATATGTCATTTCACTATCAAGTTTATCTCTAAGAAATTAATTTTTTAGTGTATGAAAAAGCTAAAGTTATCTATCTCTGAAAGATATTTTCTTCAAGTACAAATAGGCAGTTGTGAATTTGTGGTTCGTTTCACCTTTTTATGACTCCAGAAACTAAATGATCTTTGGCTTTACATCAAAAGATTATCATGTAGTTATTATTTATTTTTGTAGCTCAGATGAGCCTGGTACTAGCTCATACGGTGCATGTCCCATTAGCCAAATGAACACAATCTGGAAATATGACATGCATTTTTAATAATAATAAGGTAATAATTCTGCATTTTGTGTAGGTGTACCAGGGACTATTTAAGTGAAGTTTAATGTCAGTTGAGAAATAATGCAATGCCCTTACTGGAATCCTGTGATAATCACATTTATCTGGTTGTTTCCTGAAGCCAGGTACAAACTACCACTTTGGAGGAGGATTTACTAAATGTTGACTTGATGTATCATTTTTCTTAGTTATATGTATATTTTTGTGTATTAAAAGTAAGCAGCACAAACTTTTCTTCTATTCCTGGAGTGATAGACACTCTGAAGTATCAATAGGGACATAAATATACATCATTAAAAGCTCTACTTATGGCTTTGGACCCAAATATCATTATCTGAAAGCATTTAGAATAAGTAACTAAAAGCTATAGAAAATTTCCAAATCCATTTTAGAGAATAATTACAGTTATTTGTTACCAAACTGGTGCAAAGTAATGGCATTGCCTCATAGGAGTTTATGCCTTTTATGACTCTGGTCCTCCCTCCCTTGTAAGGTCTACAGGCCATTATGTGGATTGGAAGGGCCAAGAGACCTGGAGGCCCAGAATAACTTCAAGAATCAGCATATAAAAGAGCACTGGAACAATATGGAAAATGAACCCAAATATTTAGAATTTATATATGCTTGGCCATGTGAAGATTAGTACCCAGTATTAATAAAATTCCAAAAATGTGTGTTATCAGTAGCATTTATAATAAACCTGCAAGTGCTCTTTGTTTGCCTAATGTAGGAGACTGTTAGTTACCCAGGGCTGTATTAACAAAGTCCACAAACCAGGTGACTTCAAAAAACCCAGAAATTTATTATCTTGTAGTTTTGGGTGCTAGAAGTCCAAAATCAAGAGGTCAGTAAAGCCATGCTCTTTGTGAAACTTCTGTGGAAAGATTTCGTCTTTGTTTCTTGTGGCTGCCAGCAGTTCCTAGTATTCTTTGGCTTATAGAATTGTATCACTCCAATCTGTGCCTCCATCTTCATGTGGCCTCCTTCCCGACATCTGTGTCCACATTTCCCACTTTTTGTAACAATATCGGTCATTGGATTAGGGCCCTACCATAATTCAGTAAGACGTTACCTTAACTTGATTGCATCTGCAAAGACTCTAGGTCCAATTCAACAAAGATCACACATTTCCTACCTCAGTGGCTTTGGAGATTAGTGTTACTGAAAACAGAATTGTGTATTTTTAGTACCAATATGAACCATGTGTTTATTATCTATTGCTGCATAACAAATTACCCCAAAATTTAGTGCCTTAAAAGAGCAGTTTTATTATATCACAGGATTTTGTGAGTCAAAATTCGGGCAGGGTTTGGTTGGGCAGTTCTTCTCCATGTGGCACCCCTGGTAGTATTCAGCTAGGGGGTTGGCTGGAGGGTCAAAATGGCTTCATTCACAGCTGGAAGGCTGGGCTCAGCTTTATCCTTCTCACCTTCCATGTGAACTGGAGGCCTTTTCACACACTCTTTCCAGCAGAGTAACTGGCCATCTTACTTCTCAGTTCAAGATTCCAAAAGCAAGTAACGAAAGAGACAGGAATTAGAAACTTCAGTCTCTTAAGGGACAGGCCTCCAAACCAGCACAGTGTAACTTTCACCTTATTCTGTTGGTCAGTGTAGTCACAGGTTTAAGGAGAGAGATATAACTCCCCATGGAAGGACTGTTGTTCACCTTTTGGCCACAGATTACTTACATTCCACCTACATTTGAAAATCTCACCGCATTTTGGTATTGCCTTGAATTTAAAAAGTTGATGATATAAAATAGGTGCACGTATAAATGAGACTCGTTGAGTATGGTTTCTCTCCCTCTGAAGGCCTGTGAACTCTAGGGACAATTTATCTGCCTTCCTGCAAAATGTTAGGTCAGATAAGGGTAGGATTACCACGGAGAAAAGGAGAAAATGGAAGACATGTATCAGTTACTGTTCCACAATAATTCTGAAATCCAACCAGATACAGGTCACCGGTTCCTTGGTTGGGGTCCAATCCTCTTCCCTAGAAATGTTTGCACTGGCTCTTGCTTCCCATCTCTAAGTCACTCTCCTTTTCCATAAAAATCTTCTGGGACTCCTGTGTGTCAAATGATGATCTGATCTACCAAAGAAAAGCCACATGTAATTCTGATATAGTCCTTTTCATTCTTTGGGCCGGGATTTAGAGTATCCTTAGAAAATGATACGAAGAAGACTTTCTAGTTGAAAGCATTTACCAGGAAGTCTTAAAATTAATTAAGTTATGTCCTTAAGATTCTTAGAAGCCCTAGTAGGCTTACCCTCAAATCTGTTTGATGTCTCAACAAGGGAGCAATCTTGAGATATTTTTACCTCAAGGACATGATGTACAGGTAGCAACCTGGATTCAACCTTTATACTGAAGTCATTTCTGACTTTGCAAATCTATTACTGGGAAAGCCTAGGAAGGAGAATGAGTTTTATTTTCATACCTAGCAGGTCTTGGTTCCTTTGTATGTCCTTTAAATCCTGCTGATAAACTCAGCAGTTCCTTCTTTAGCTCATCTCTCTTCTCATAGGCAGCTGGGGGCCAGTCAGTGCTTCCTGTATTCTACCTATAATCTTCCTTGCCTGACCTACAAATTCATTAGGTTCCTTCTCCATTTTCTTTGTTATCACATGCAACATTAATGCCAAACTTTTCTGCCAATGCAGAAAAAGTATCCCATATTCTCTAGCCTCCAGTAGCACGTAGTCATCCCTCAAGGCTTCACCAGTAGTCGTTCCAAGGCTCTTGTGGCTTTTGTCAAGTCTCCCTGAAGCCTCTTCTTTCCACTAACATTCTTCATGAGGCCCTTCCAGCTTCTGTCCACTGCCTGGTTCCAAAGCCATCGACACATGTGACAGGCTTTATACAGCAGCACCATACCTCAAAGTAATGGATTTTGTTCAGATTTTCTACTGTTGCATAAAAATTTACCCTCAAACAAGTAACTTAAAACAATAGCTATTTTATTATTATGATATCATGATATTTTTAGATTAGGAATACACCCTGAGCTTGGCCGAGAGATTTTTCTGCTCTATGTAGTGTTGTTTATGGTCATTTGAGGGTGGCCAGGATGGTCATGAACAGAAGAAGTCAGCACACTTTATTTGTGAAGGGCCAGACAATAAGTACTTCAGGCTTCGTGGGCTGTACTGTCTGTCACAGCTACTCAGCCCTGCAACTGAACGTCAAAGTCAGACAGCTGCTCTGTTGGCCATAGAGGACCCAAAAAGGCCTTTGACCTTTGGCCTTACACATTCCTTTGACCTTAGTGATGATGGCTAGAGGGTCGGCTCAGCAGGCTTTCTCTCCCTCTCTAGGCTGGTCCAGGGCCTCTCTGCCTGGTTTTCCAACAAGGTAGCCCAACTTCTCACTTGGAAGCTCAGGCCACAAGAGTCAGTGTTCCAGGAAAGAGAAAATGGAAGCTGCCAACCTCTTAAAGTGGAAATGTGCATGCCAATTCTGCCATTTTCACTGGTCAACGCAATCATAGACCCCTCCCTCCCAGATTGAAAGGGAAGAGACATGGACCCTTAACGGGCATTCTGCATAGAAAGAATGTCGGAAAACTTGTGGTCATATTTAATACAACACAATACACCTTAATTCAGTTCACTGGTACATAAGACAGTGCACCTCCCTACTTTCAAGGAGCTTACATTATCATTAGAAACATGTGAAAACAATTATCTGAGATACAAGGCAGAATGAAGTATGTCAAAGACAGGAAAAAAAATAAGGTATGTGGGCAGCCTTATAGGGGCACAATGAATTTGGATATAAGCATGTGTTTTACAAACAGTTGCTAGTCCTTGCTTTTGTCTCTTTTACCACCAAGTGTAGTGATTTTAGATTTATTTTTAATAGCAACCTATGATTTATATTGTACCCAGAATATGCATATATAAAACATACAACATGCACACACATGTGAATACACACAACACACACATGCACATACACTCAAACACACACTTTCAAACACATAACTAAAACATGTTTCTTCAAATAGCAGTTACTATAAATCTGTGCAATAATGTACTTTATTTTCCATTCTTTCTAGGATAATTGATTTTTAGAAATTCTGGTCATTGTCCACCGAATTGATTTCACAACTGCAGTTTGATTTCATAAACTGGAGTGTGAAAAACAGCTGGTCTAGAAGAGACAGAGGTCAATAAGGCTTTTGGGTCACAATTGCACAATGTTATTATTAACATTTATTCTTTACCAAAAATGGTGAGAATTGATTTAATAGGAGAATGGGAAAGATCTTTTTATAGCAATTCTTTGCCCAGTGGCTTCTTGGAAAAAACAAGATATGTCCAGTATCATTTAATATATTTTATTTGATCCTCTGCCAATGATGTGTCTGCTTATTTTGAGTTGCTCTGATAACACATTAGTTTGAAGTAGCCATAAAATCTTATTAACTTTGATAGGTTTTGAAAATATCATTATGTCTTTGTAGAAGTCATCACATTCTATGATAAGAAAAGTTTTTAATTTTTCTAGTTTGTATAGAAACTGTATATTCATGCTGAGGATTTGAAATAAAAATGTGAGAAAAATGACCATGAAATGGATTTTATTATACCATTAATATGACCATGATAAAATGTAGAATCATTCTTCAGTTATCCAGTAAATGAGTATTTACTCAGCGCTTGAAATGCAACAGTGAACGGGACAACACAAATCTTCTGTCCTGGAACTTACATCCTGCAAGGACATCAGAAGAAAATAGACAATAGGCAGATAAAATAATTGTGAGTTGTGATGGGTGCCATGAAAGGAACAAACAGGAGCTGACACAGAGAATGCTGGGATCAGCTCTTGACACAAGGAGGTCAGACAGGGCCTCTCTGAGCAGGTGGCATTGAGGAGAGTCTAATGCATGACAAGGACCTGCCTTTTGATAGGCAGATTACTCAAGAGAGTGGGTGGAGCATAATGCCAATGTTCTGGAGTCAGGACTTCTGTGTTTGGGGAACTGAAACCCCAGAATGAGTGACACCTGGTGAGTGAGTTGGGTGCAGAATTGTCTGAGATGAGATAGGAAGGTTGGTAGGAAACGTCTAGCCAGGCTTCCTTGGCCATAGTAAGGAGTTTGGAGTTTTCTTTTTTTCCCCTTAGCCTAATAGGAAGCTATTCAAGTGTCTGCAGAACAGGACAAGGTCCAGTTTATGTTTAGGAAGCTCAGTGTGCCTGCTGTGTGAAGATGGAACTGGAGGGGGCAAAAATGGAAGTCAGGTGAACACTGGCCTCCTTCCCTTTGAAGGTCCAGGGATAAATGTTCAGTTTCTACTCTGATTATTTTCTATAGAATTTTTTTTGCTCTTGAAGTTAAACTACGTATATAAGTGTGGAGACACCTCAAGTTTAAATTCGAAAGACCAGGTTTTTGTTTAGTTTTGCCTAACCCATCCTATAAATAGTAGTCAATTTGCAAAATGGTATTCATCTCTTTCATTTTTCTTTAAAAACACATAGATTGATTTAAATTTAAATCTTATTTCCTCTATGCGAATGATAATAATTCCTAAGAGGTGTCAACAAGCAACATGTGTTTATATACATGCTCTGGTACCTCAAGTAAAACAGAAGGAATTTCGTTTACTAAAGAAAGAATTTTAAAAAGTAAAAACTGAGGGCTTATTTTTAAAGAAAGAAATGTTCTAACACTTATTAAAATGGTAAGGAAGACTTTATTCAGTACTATTTTGATAGGTGTCAAAATTATCACCATAGGGGAGAGAAATGGGCTCAACTACGAATACACACAAGGACAAGTGGACGTTTACAGTGTACGGGCAGAAAAGCATGATGACTTTTCCTCACCCGTATCCCAAGGGTCATGGCTGACACTCTTATCACAAAAGACAGATTATCAAGAGAGAACCATAACAAATTTATTAATATTTAATCAAGTTTTATGTGACATGGAAGGCTTCAGAAATGGAGACCCAAAGAAAGACCCAGGGAAAACTGTAGTTTTGTGCTTGGGTTCAAAGAAGAATAGATGACCATGTGGAAATGTGATTGGACACAAAGGGTCCGATCTAATGATAGTGAACTGAAAGTAGGGGGAGCTCAGCAAGGCCTATTTGTTCTCGTTCTTATTGGCATCTCTGTGTAGCACTCCTTCCTCCTGGGTATGGGGCAGGACACCTTTGACATGAGGGTCTTCAAGGGGAAGGAAGAAGGTCTGAGAGTGACATTGCTAAGTTTTATGACTTGCTTAGGAGGAAAGGAGTTGTAGTTTCTATGACCTGAGCCTTGAGAAAGAGGAGTTCAAGTTTCTGTGATCTGCTTTGGGGAAGAAATGAGAAAAGGAGAAAGGAGGGCAGGAGAAGGCCAGAGAGAACTTCTTTCTTCTGAAGCCCTGCCAATCTCAGCGTGCCAAAGTGCCACACTTTGGGGCATTGCGTTCTGAGCCCCAGTAATAGCTAAGGAACAGGTTTGGGGGCAGTGGATGAAAAATTAGGAGAGTAGATATCAAAGGTGGGGAGATTCATTCTAAACTGACCTAGCAGGATTTTTGCTAAAACTCGGCTATGCAGGCCTGGCACAGATGGGGGTTGGCGGAGGCATGGCGAAGAGGGCTTAGGGAAGCCTGACTGAAGTTTGGTTAAGGAGAGCCTCTTGTCATCATGCATTCATTCTTCAAAACAGACAAGAAATGCAGCTGCTACAAAACATGACAGATTGATGGTTATATTTTATGTGCTACCCATTAAAGTACTTACATTTTTATTTATCTAGAAATTGTAACTATGTACTTTAGTGTTATTAGATTACCCTTGAAACCAGTCTTGGCTACAGCAAGGCTTCTGTGCTGTTTATATTAGAATTCATAGGACATACAGATAGCTCACTTGTTAGCCATTAACCTGAGCCTTTTAAAGACAAAGCATAAAAGTGGCAATGGGGACTTTGAAATGTTTGTGTATGTACTTACGAATTCAACAGGCATTATTTGTAGGTATTGTGCTAGACCTTGTATCTCACTTAAAGTACATGATTTGGTCCCAAATACATTCATGATGTTAATTTTATGAAAAACAAAAAAAGTGATGTAAATCTCCATACTGTGGGCATCTGGGCTTGGATAGCATGTTAACAATAATAGTAGGTCTAGATGAAATTCATCCTAGAAATAATACAACTTGTGAGTTAGAAGAAACCTTGAAGTTCATCTAATCAAAATCCCTCGTTTTACTGACTGAGAGGCAGGAGAGGTCACATTGCTGCTTGGTGACTTTTTCTGTCAAGTTAGAGCATGAAAAGCAATTTACTTGAACTACAGTGGATTAACACTCTACAGAAATTACCTTTGCTCAAATGTGATTCAGTAAAATGCCTTTAACCTTTATCCAGAGCTTCTGCATTTTCTTGAGATGAAGAGTCTAACTTGATGCCTTTTTGTATAAAGATCTACAAGAAAAAAATTCTTTCAAAATTTAGTGCCAGAAAACCAAGCAAAACAAGCAGAAACTATGCGTTTTGTCAGGAACTGGTGGGCTTTTCTTTAGTGACAGTGAGATCCATGAGATTCATTGTGTTTCGCTTTTCCACTGTGTATTCAGGGCCTGGGGAGTTAGAGGATGCAGGCCGGAGGGAGTTTTCTCCCTTTTTAAGCTGTGTTGTTTCTGGTTTCCCATTTAACTTTCTTATGCTCTTTTGTATGTAAATTTTCATTGCAAGCTACTCCACATATACCTTTTGAAAGCTATGGAACTATAAGTTATTCAGAAATAAATGCTTAGTGACAAAGTCAAGATTGCAATTCAGATCTCTGTCTCCCAATGCAAATTTCAATTCATTCTGTCATAATTGGAAAAGCATTCACATCTCTGATAATTTTTTCCCAATAGAGAAAAATGTCTCCGATGTTTGTGCAAAAGGGAGGTAATGAAATAAAAGAGCTGTCTACCTCCCTTCATAGCTTTGGCTCAAATTTTAAAACTTAACAATTGCACCTCTAACCATAAAGAAAAAAGAAAGAGAGAGAAAGAAAAGGAAAAAAATCTTTCTTTTTGTTTGTTTGCTTTGGAAATTTAGAAGTATGTTATTTTATTGGCACTCAGAACTATACACAATCCTATTGGAAATGCCTCTAAATTCACTGTCAAGTTCAGAACAGACTTGAGTATCCTTTTGAATACAGACTATATTCACAAAGACGAATGCAATAGAAACCTTTTAAATCAAGCTTTTCTTCTGTAACAAAAGTGTTTGGTCTCTTGATTCCTGAATCCATTAATGCCCTTTGAGTATCACCCAGTCACATACTGCTGGGTATCAGGTTGCCTCCCCAGCGCGGAGGCCTGGGACTCCTGCACAAAGGAACTCTCAGAGCTCTCAGTGTTTCTCATCTGGTGACCCTGAATCACAGGGCCGCTCTTTCATTGAAGTGCTGGCTGGAAGAAGGGTTACCACAGCAGCCCTAGCCAGCGTTGCACCGCTGCCCGTGCTCTTTGTAATGTTCTCTGAAAAGAATATATTCGTCATGGCCAAAGTTGGGTAAGGCTGTCAGTCAGTCAGAAAGGATTGCCCTTGAGAAGTTAAGATTCACTTTCGTGAAATCCAGTGGGAATCATGGTAGATGGTAGGAAGACGGAGCAAGGCATACTTTTACAAAACTATTCGTGTGCCAATAATAGACATTTGGGAATCGTGCTTAAAGAAGCAAGTGTGATGAGAAGAACTCTGAGACTGGAAAACACAAGCATGGCATGTAATTTTGAATTTCTAGCTGTTTCTGTCTTTCCTTTCTTATCATTTTTATTATTTTGAAGTACAAGCAAATAATATTGGGTATTTTTATTTATCCTACAGAAATCACTTTGCAGGTTGCATCAGAGTACATATTCTACAGTTTGACTGATTGTATCCAAATCCTGGTTTTGTAACGTAACTCCTGGGCTACTCTGAGCAATTTATTTAAACTGGGTCAACATCACCTCTTCATCTGTATAATGGGGTAATAACAGTACCTACTATGTAGGATTGTTGTGAGGATTAACGGAGTTACTGTTTGTAATATATTAATAATATTCCCAAATTGCCCAGAATTCTTCCTGGCATAGCGTCAGCGTTTGGTAAGTAGTTATTATTATTTTGACAAAAGTTATCCTATCTACTCAGGTGACAGATTATTTTTCTGATACAACATTATTCTCTCATTTATAGACATAAAACAACTATAAAAACATTTCTATTAGTATTCTGTAGTCACATAGAACATCTTGTTTGCTTAAACGTTTACAAATGTAGACTTGGTGTCCTGTTTATAGGTGTGAGCCTTTCGCAAGTGAGAGTGGAATTGCTGTAATTTAGAGACCACATTTTGATTCTTTGTAGATGAGCATGGTAGTCATTATGGTCAACGTGTAATTAGCATCCAAGTGTTACTTAACATTTTAAAAGTTAATGTAACAAACATTGGTGAATTGTTTCAGCAAGTAGAAGATGAGAAAGAAAAACTGGAAAAGGCATTTCATCTCGACATGAAGTTTGGATTGATTGTTGAGATTCAGAAATGCATTTGGCAGCTGAGCTGGTGGGTGGAGAGTTTTTGTGGCTTCTGGGGCAACACAGCGCAGGAGTTGGATCTTGATGGGCTCATCTGAAAACCAAATAAATCAATCACTTCTTTGAGGTAAGTTTATGGGAACATTAAATGTCAAGTAGCCCAATCTCTATGACTTCCATTTAGAACAGTTGATGTAAATGGCAAATATAATGTGCATAAGTACATTATGTAATTATGTACATATATTACACGTAAGTGCATAGTGCACACTACACTTCCAGATGTCTACATTTTGAGTTATTGTTATCACAACAATACTTGTGCCTTGGTATTTCAAAGTTCTAAATACAGAGGGGAAAACTATTAAATAGCATGTTTAAAATGAGAACATTAGATTACCCTTATTTAGCTAGATAGCTTAACATTTATATGTAGGCTTTCAATGGAGAATGGTGCACTGTATTTTTTCTTCTCTGCATTGTTGATTTTCTTTATGAGTTGGTAGTGGGCACGGTGAACTGTGTGATCTAATAAGTACTCTATACTTCTAGTTGCTGTATTTTTTATCCTGCAGCCCAGGTGCCTATAGGTATTGACTGACGTAAATCTTCCAGTTTGCTAAACAGGCAGTAAACCACTGTTAATACTAAGAAATTTGGGGTCTTTTATAGTTCCATACAAATTTTAAGATTGTTTTTCCCAGTTCTGTGAAGAATGTAATTGGTATTTTGATAGACATTGCATTGAATCTGTAGATCGCTTTGGGTAATGTGGCTATTTTAACAATATTAATTTTTCCAACACAAGACATCTTCCCACTTACTTGTGTTGTCTTCAGTTTCTTTCATCAGTGTTTTATAGTTGTCATTGTACAGATATTTTACCTCCTTGGTTAAGTTTACTTCTCAGTATTGTCTTTTTTTGGTAGCTATTATAAATGGGATTGCTTCTTGATTTCTTTTATAGACAGTTTGCTATTGGCTTATAGACACGCTACTGATTTTTATATGTTGATTTTGTATCCTGCAACTTTGCTAAATTTATTTATTAGTTATAACATTTTTGGTAGAGTTTTCAGGGTTTTCTATATATATGATCATGTCATCCTCAAACAGGGACAATTTGACTTCCTCCTTTCCAATTTGGATGTCCTGTGTTTCTTTGTTTTGCCTAATTTTTCTGGCTAGAATTTCCATTACTATGTTGAATAAAAGAAGCTGTGGTATCTATACGCAATGGGATACTATTGAGACATTAAACAAAATGAAGTCCTATCATTTGCAGCAACATGGATGAACATGGAAGACATGTTAAGTGAAATAAGCCAGGCACAAGAGGGCAAACATCACATCATCTCACTCATATGTGGCATCTAAAAATATGGTCTCATAGAGGTAGAGAGTAGAATAGTTTTACCAGGAAAGAGGGTAGGGGGAGATTGGGAGTGGTTGCTCAATGGGTACAAAGTTAAAGTTAGACAGGAAGAGTAAGGTCTGATGTTGTATTACACAATAGAGTTACGATAGCTAATAATAACATATTGCACATTTCTAGATGGGTAAAAGAGTAGATTTTGAATGTTACCACCACAAAGAAATGATAAATGTTTAAAGTGATGGATATACTAATTATGCTGATTTGATCATTATACAACATACACATGTATTGAAACATCACACCGTACTCCATAAATATGTGCAATTACCATGTCAGTTATAAATAAAATAAAACTTAAAAAAACTAAGAAATTTGGAATTGTAGAGTATACCGTATTAGCCAATAAATTATAAGATTTCAATGATGTATACCTTATACAACTATTAAGCTAAAAAAAAAAGCCCTACTTTCTTGCATTAAAATGATCTTGGAAATAATTAATAACCTATATCTTCAAGGGCTTTACAATTTTATACATGTGGAATAAATGAATCTCGTGTGAAGGCGCTGACTAGCCCTCCTGTTTGGAAGGGCTAAAATCAATCCCCATTGATTTAGAAGGAAAGGAAATGTCAGGACCTGGCTGTCGCTGAGTCTATTAGAGTATTCACTTTTAGATGTCATGGGAGCTGGGCTCTACATGCCACCAGACAGATTGACCTGAGTCCAATTATTCTACATTAGGAATTCGCCACAGAATCATCAGGGCCACTGCAAACCATAGGACATAGATTAAGTTCTTCATGATTTAGGGAAATCACAGGATACAATAATTCAGTGACCATCACACAGTATCTGAAATGAGTACAATAACTGGTCGGTAGCCTATTTCAGGTGCAAGTGAATGACATAACATACCTACTTTACCTTTCAGTTATTATGGTCAAACTAAAAATCCTAATGACAAATGACAATTTACAACAGGAGAACTGAGAACATTTAGAGACGTGAATGAGTGGATGATGGCATCCATTCCCTAAGATCTTCTTGTGGACAGACAGAGTTACAAGTGATGTTTTCCCATACAAAGTGTAAGTGAATAGAGTAGTAGCAGAAGAGTTTAATGTGAAGACATAGACTGTAAGGTCAGTTTACTAAAAGCAGAGTCTTGGCTTATCTGTGTGCTGCGTAACTTAACAGTACATTCCTATGAAGGAAGATAGGAGCTTTGGTTGAATTCATTCTATGGAAAGGAAAATGTCTTAGTGCTTAGATATTGTAGGAACCTCAGGAGCCCATGATGCTATCAAAGTAGGAGTTGAAGTAGAGAGAAAAAGGACTTGTTGGAGTATCTTCCGAGATGAATTCTGTATTTTCTAAAGAAGATATCAGAAAATTTAGAAAAAAAAGAGATTCATTTCCATGTTCTAAGACATTTCCAGGACTCTAAAGAGATTATCTGAGAATTGATGCTAGACTTTCAAAAGGCAAACCTTGACTATACAATCACAAATGATCCTAATGAAGATCAAAAAGTAAACATTTCTGTGGGAATATAAGCATTCATAGGTTTTTAATAAGTCAATCTTTTGAAAGGAGAAGCACTTAAAACTATCAAAGGAAAGTTGCATAACTGAGCAAGGATTAAAAAAAAAAAAAACAACTGATGAATAAACATGTAAGAAGAATGCCAGACAGACAAAAGCCTAGAATGGGGGTGATTTTTTTTTGCAAAATGTTTAAAAATTTAAGAAGTATTTTTGCAAAGCTATTTATAACAAGACTAACAGGAAGGATATGACGGGTTCCTTTCTGGGATAGATCGAGTTGTTAGATAGATGATGTTATAAAATGACACAGAGAAAGGAAGAGCTGTCTATTCATTTGTCTTCTATTTTATGCAAGTAAGGGAATGAACGTCAAATTGGGGGAAGAAATTCTCTACCATTCAGATAGGGGGGTCAGACAGTAAGAAAACGCTTGGTGTTTAAAGAAGTCAAATCTCAAAAGAACTGTTAAGTCTTAAACAAGTTTGAATATAAGATTTTAGAGTCACTGTCAGTATTTTTCTTTTAGAAATCTCATTGTACATAAATATGCCAGACTGCCAGAGATAGTCAATCTTGTATCCCAATTTTCAAAATTGAGGAAAAGGTGAGTTCAAGCAACTATCGATTATTAGACTTATTAATCTCTAGCAAAGGGCTGATAAACAGAGAGCATAAGATAAGTACTTTGGAAAGAAGGTAATGATCACTAGAAAGCCTTATGAGTTCACTGTGACCAAGTCAACCAATTTAAACTATTTTGTCTGTTTTGAAGGATTGCTAGTCAAGGAAGCATGTTTATATTTGTAGATGACATTATCTTTTAGGCACTGCAGATAAATTTAATGGCATTGCCAAAATTGAAAAATATTTCTTTTGGCTTACATGATGGAAAGAAAAAGACAAGATGATCTATTTTGTTAGGAATCAACCTCCCAAGCACAGGATAGGGGAATATATATGTAACAACATTAATGTAAAAATAGAGGTTTCAGCTGCTCACATTCAGTTGAGATCCCATTGTGTTTTCTGGCTCCTAAAATAGCTAACGCAATCTTAGCTTGTGAATCTCAGCTTGCACAACCTCTGCACTGCTCTAGCAGAACTCTCCACTGAGCTGTTCTCGTCTGGAGTGCCTGGCTCACTTTGGGCTGTGAATTTTAGGATGAACGCTCATAAACAAGAATGTCCTCATCGGATGTGCCTGAAAACCATGTTGAATGAGAAACTGTTGAAATGGTTGGACGTACTAGTTTGGAAAGAATTAAGCAAGATGACTGGTTTCAAACACAAGTAAAATAATTTTATCGACTCATTGCTCATCTAAAAAGTAGAGTTGATCAATAAATATGAGCCAAAGCCTGTCTATCCAACTCAAGAAGGACAAGTAATATCTTGCTCATACCCGGCTTTTAGAAAAATCCCGTATATTTTCAGATTTTCACTTTTAATTTAGCAGAAGTAATGGTCTCTTCTGTTTTGGTGGCTATGTAACCCTTGAAAGGACCATTACTCAAGCACGTCCTGATCTGGGATATGGAATCCTAGTAGTAATCATTTTAAAAATAACTCCATTGGACAAAGAAAAAGTCTGAGTATTTCCTGAGTCTCATTAGTTCTCAGGGCTTTTGCATGTCCTTTTGTTTCTTCTACCAAACTTAATTGTGCAATTGAAGCTGTTGCACAATTACCGGGAGACCCCACGTGTCTTCAGGTAGAAGTGCAGCGATGGGGTTCTTCAATACTTTATCCCTCTACATAGGGTTGGAACAAGCTGCCCTGCTTTAGAGGGCTTGGGTGTCTGAGCTGCTGAAACTGGAATTTGGAATAGATTTAGGAAAGTTAAAGCCTGGATTTGGGCAAAACCTAACCAGACAGGTAAAGATTAAAACTGGGCATAGGTGTTAGAGAAGACAAATGGTGATTTAATCAATTGGTGAAAAATCAGGATTAATTTAGCAGATAAAGCTGGCTTTACACATAAGATTTAGGTAAAGTCAAAGAAAAGATAAAACCTTAGGAAAAGTGTGAAAGGAAAAGTAGATTTCGAAATTTGTCGTGGACACAAATGATAAAGCTCGATGTGTGTATGGCACAGGCCTGGGTCCCAGCAGGATTGCACACACGGCACTATTAATAGCTGAGGTCTATCTAGAAAGAATAAGCAAGGCAGGCTCAGTTGCCAGGCCACTGAAGTCCCTGCCATCCTTCTGAGCATGAGTTAAAGAGAAAGTGGCCTCTTAGGCTAGTGCCATGCAGAAGACAAACTTTCAACCCTTCCCAGTCTCAAAGGGTGAGGGTAAATATATGAAGGCCTTCTCCAAGTGAACCCTTATCCCATCCCTTCTGCCTGCCTCTCCCAGGACCTGAAGGGACACTCACCTACAATATTTTCACTCCTTTCAGGCTTGAACTTGTGTTCTGGCTAGGGGTCCACTTGTCTTGACAAATGAATTTTTACATTTAATTTTGTGTGGTCCAAAATATGTTGCCTTGTGGAACTCTTGTGCATAGCTGGTTGGGATGTAAAATGGCATGCCACAGTGGAAAGCAGTATGGAAATTCTTCCAAAAATTAAACAGAATTATTAAGACCATAAGATCCAGCAGTTTCACCTCTGGGTATATACCCCAAAGAGTTGAAACTCAAATAGATATTTGTACAGCCATGCACATAGCAAGCAACATTATTCACAATAGCCAAAAGGTGGAAACAATCCAAATGTCCACTGACAGATGAATGGATCAACAAAATGTGGTATATACATAACAATGGAATATTATTCATCTTTAAAAAGGAACAAAATTATTCCAAAACAGCTGGCTGCAAGAAAGTTAAAAATTTATTATAATTAAGGTAATTTAGTTAAAAATTTTTAAATTATGAAAAAAATTTTAAAAAAGGAACAAAATTATGATACATGCAACAAAGTGCATGGACCTTGAAAACATTATGCTAAACAAAATAAGCCAGACATGAAATGATAAATACTGTATGATTCATGTTGTACCTAGAGTACATGAAGTACCTAGAGTAATCAAATGGATAGAGACAAAAAGTAGAATGGTGGTCACCAGGTGCACATGGGAAGTTATCGTTAATGGGTGCAGCATTTCAGTGTGGGATGGTGAAAAGTTCTGGAGACAGATGATGGTGGTGGCTGTACAACTATGTGAATTTACTCAATGCCACTGACGTGTAGCCTTAAACATGGTTAAAATGGTAAATTTTGTGTTGTGCATATTGAAATCATCGTAAAAAATATCAAAACATGTTGCCTTAGAGAGTAATGAACTTTTCATTACTGACAGTGACCAAGCAAAAAAGTGAAACAGAGGTTTATATATATATCTATATAAAATAAAATGTTATAACATATTATGTACAAAATATATAATATATAATAAATGTATAAATAAATATATAATATATTAAAATTTATAACATAAAATATATAATATAATCATCTCTTGGTATGTACTTGGGATTCGTTCCAGGACCTCTATGGATACCAAAATCCATGGATGCTAAATCCCTTATAAAACATGGCATAGTATTTGCGTATAACCTAGACACATCCTTCCATATACTTGAAATCATCTCTAGATTAGTTAAAATCCTAATACAATGTAAATGCTGTGTAAAAGTTATTATACTATATTGTTTTCTTATTTGCATTATTTTTACTGTATTTTTTTCATTACTTATTAAAAATTTGAATGTTTGATTTTTGGTTAGTTGAATTCACAGATGTGGTACTGCAGATACAGAGGGCCAACTGTATATATTATATAAAATAAATATATAAAATAAATATTAAATATATATTTTTCTATATGATAAAAATTTGCTATTTGTTCTTGAAGCATCTTATAGTTTGTGTGACATTGGACAAATTATAACTTCTCTCCTCCTCAGGTATCTCATTTGTAAAATATAAATCAGTTTCTAAATTGAGATGTTAGAACAATCAAATAACATGATATATATGAAACTGACCAAACAGTTTTTCTGTTTTCCCTAATATCCATACAATGTTAATTTCCATTGTACTGAACATACGGAAAATTACCTTCCAACTCTTCAGAATTTATGATTCTAAGAGAAAGTAGCATCACCAAAAAGTAGTGACAGATGTATTTTTAAGATACTCTGCAGGTGTCCTGGGCACCCACGGAAGAAGCAGTTTGCAGAGGTTTGGGTTCCAGGATGCGACAGAGACATTCCTCCTGGGCAGGGTCCATACACGTTATGGGTGAGTAATAGGGATGGTGCTGATGGGTTGGTCAAAGACCATGTATGAAGGCTGGAAACACTTGCCAGACAGGCAGATGGGTTGGTAAGGAGAATGAGAAGAAGAACCAAAGAATCGGGTAGGTAAGAAGTGGAGAGAATGTATTAGGAAGAGAGAGTTATGCTACTGGAACAAGTCAAACTTCTTCCCAGCACGGGAAGGGGTGTTTAGGGAAACAGGCAAGAGTGAGGACAGAGGTGCTGGACACTGGTGTCCGCTCCTCTCCTTCCTGTTGCTGGGCTGTAGCCCAGCTTGTCCCCTCCTCGCCTGTGCAAGGAGCACCCCTCACCTCTCAGAGCACTGATCAAGATCTCCTCACTAAAGCCTTTCCAACAGCCCCTGACAGAAAGGACAACTCCCTTGTGCCTGTGACACACATTTCTCTCTTAGCACAAGGACTGTTTTATTCACCCAGGATAACTCCAACCTATTTATTAGACTCTAAGTGCTTTGAAGGGAGAAAGAAGCAACATCTTCTCTGCCTTTTCAGCAGTTATGGAGCAAATAGATTAAATAAAAATCATGCACAGACAAGAAGGGTGAGCAGTGCATGAGCTAGTCAGAGGCTCTGGAGGATTCTTTGAGGGAGCATTATCTTCTAAAATAGCCTTACTCTGCCCAATATGAAACATAACTGGCATTTGATCACTTAATCTTGAAGAATCAGAGAGAAAAGTTGGCTTTTTATCTCTGGGGATTACATTATCTCACACTGTCTGCACCTTAACTGAACTGCTCATCCCCAGGAGGACACTGCACGCCGTGTCATAACTACAGGTGAGCATGCCGTTCTCCCTTCTCTGGGGCAAATTCCTCAGGTCCACAGAGAGACCATTCCTCTTTGTGGCATGCCTACTAGTTTCTTGCCTAGACAGTGGCTGGAAAAAAATATTAAGGCACCACATTAGTAGCTGTTGACTGAATGAATTAGTGACAAAAAGCTCAAGGATTCAGCCACTTACAAACCTCCGCTGCATAATAATGACTGTATTCTAGCTTCAGGGAACCAGGCTTCCCATTCTCAGTATAGTCAGGTAAACTGATGGCTTTGGGAGTCTATATCAATAGGAAGAACAAACAGCCATCTGCCTTCTTATTACTTGACCAGCCATCAAATCAAACCAACACCCTCTATCCTTGTATGGGTGTAATTTGTGTCTTTAAGACCAAAAACTAGGCCAGGCGTGGTGGCTCACGCCTGTAATCCTTGCACTCTGGGAGGCTGAGGCGAAAGGATTGCTTGAAGTCAGGAGTTTGAGACCAGCCTGAGCAAGAGTGAGACCCTGTCTCTACTAAAAATAGAAAGAAATTATCTGGACAGCTAAAACTATATAGAAAAAAAAATTAGCCAGGTATGGTGGTGCATGTCTGTAGTCCCAGCTATTCAGGAGGCTGAGGCAGGAGGATCGCTTCAGCCCAGGAGTTTGAGGTTGCTGTGAGCGAGTCTGATGCCACGGCACTCTAGCCGGGGCAACAGAGTAAGACTTTGTCCCAAGGAAAAAAAAAAAAAAACAGAAGACCAAAAACTACAAATCCTTAGCATGCAACTCAGTGCCCATTAGGCCTGTGGCAACTGAGCTATAGTGATCTGTGACAGTGGTGAGTCATACCTTGATATATATGCCCAGGTGAACCTTTGCCTGCTTTAAAATAAAAAAAAAAAAAAAATCAACCCTAAGACAGGGTTAGTTTAAGCATAGATTAATAGTTTCTATGTGCATTCTTAGCAGGAAGTATTAGCAGAGGGATTTTAATGCAATCAGAATTCAAATTCTACTTTCTGCAAAGAAATGAGTTTTCATTAACGTTACTGATCTAAAATGATTTCAGAAATCCCCAGGCTGCCAACACATATATTTGGTACATAGCCTGGTTTCTCCTCAGTTTGCCTCCTTGTATTTATTAATTCATTATTCATCTATTCATTCATGCAGCTGTTATTCAAAAATTGTTGTTAATGTATGAATGGTATACTACCTGTGTTTTAAGGAAATTAAAACTATAAGATATATCACCAGATTGTAGCTTCTCCTCTTTTACTGGACACTTTATGAAGACAGTAACCAATCATGTTTTATAAATTTTTATATTATAGCATCTATTACAGTTCCTGTCACATAGTAGGAACTCAGTAAATACTTATTAATGAAAAAATAAATGTCCTACTCTTATATAGAGAGTCATTCAAATGTGAGTGACTCATTTTTCTTATCACATGTGGAGAGTAACATTTTCTTGTGGCTAACATAATTGGAAATGAAACAGAAACAAATACAAAATGTAGGTATAAAATAGGTGAATTTGTTTAAGATTTCACAGGAATGATGTTAATAGCCATTTTCAGGTGCTGGGGAGAACTTTCAAAACTAAATCTATATTTAAATGGCTCCTTAGAAGTGAGTGTGCATGAGGGATTTGGAAAGAGACAAGGTGATTACAGCTTAATCTGAGATGTTAGAGAGTGGATGTTTTAACTGGATAAAGCAGATTGTGTTTTGAAAAGTAAACAGAAGGCATACAAGTCACTAATTTTTTTTTTTTTTTTAGGAACGAGGGCCCATGATTATCTCAAAGTTTTAGACATGTAGAATTCTTTTGGCAAAACAACTGTTACCAAACAATAAAACCAAAATCTAAGCACTAAGTTTGCCACTGCTATTCCTAATATAAATTATATGTAATCATCAACTGGAAAGGGAACTAAAGGCCGTCTAGCCTAAGCTCTTTTTTTCTAGATGAGCAATGGAAGGAATATGAAGATTTTCAAGAACTGTGAAGGGTCTGAGATTTTATGCTACTTGCAAACTAGCAAGCTAGCTTGTCACAGTTTCATGAATGCTAGTAGAAGACCCTAAACCCCTGGGTAGGAGGTGAAAGACAGTTTATCACACACAGGAATGGCAGTAGCCAATATATCAGCATCTGTGCACCCAAACCCTAAGCCAAATTCCCTGAGGGGACACAAAGAGAGCCATCTGACACGTGCACAGGCAGTAGAATGCAACACAGGGAAACAGCCCTGTACTCAGGGACTACGGATCATTTCCAATGGGTAGAAGACTTATCTGCCCTTTACCCTGGCAGGAGATTTATCTTTATTATCCTGGGGAGTAAGCATGCCAGGCGTTTTCTCTAGAGGGAGATACTGTCTCTGTCTTCCAAGGCTATTTGCTCTCCAAACATCTTCAGAAACATAGTCCAGAACAAAGGGCAGTCAGCACCTCACTGCCAAGATGGGAAGAAACGTGAGAGATCCGTTTCTCCAGACAGAGCTGAGTCACTTAGAAAAGACCGCAGTTGCCTCCAAGCCTGGGGCTCTTTTCACATCACCATGCTATTTCCCCATGAACACCTCAACCTGCTGCAGCATTTCTACGATGTATGGGTTCTCATTTTCTGGAAGGCTTGTTCCTCCCAATTGGAGAAGCAAACTTTGAAATCTTCATGAGAAAATTTACCGTACAGTATATGCCATTGCTAAATCCAGATTGTTTTACTGCCTTCCTTGTTTCTCGATCAGCATTAGCATCCTCGCTTTTACTTTGATGGGATTTGCTGAGGCATCACTTGGGCCAATGGAAACAGTGGTGACTAAGATAATCCAAATGTCTGATAAGTCTGGATATAAGGCAACTCAGCATAATAAGTGCTTCTCTCATTTCCTCAATAAGGAGAGCTAATAATTTTGGCCAGCCAACACATAAAAACTCTTAGGAATGTAGATGAAATTCTGTGGCTTATTTATTATAACATTTTATTTATAATTTTAATTACCCATATATACTTCAATCACATGTGCAGTTATATGGCATGTTAATAAAATTGCTCTTTCTCACATTTCCTGAAGCAGTGTTATTCAAACTCATGCATCTTTAACATTTAGAGCCACTTTTGGGTCCTCTAATGCAATTTTCTAGGAAAATGATTTCTACATTTATAATGTAACAGAAGAAATGGCTTAAAAGTGGCAAAAATGTTTTCTGTCTCTTTAAAACATCCCCTACTCCGTTTGGAGAACTAGGACCTTCATCCTTGCCTCAGGCCAGTGGTTGAGGGGACAAGAAAGTGTCCTTTGTTCTTTGTGCTACAAAAGATGGGATTAATCAGCTTGGAGGTCACAATATTGTTTTAGCCGAAGATGGAATTGATCAGAACCTATAAAAGCCCCATACTTCTGCTCAGAAGCAGGACATTGGTGCTTTGAGACAGAAGTCTGCCAACCTCCTCATTTGCCAACAAATTAATAAACTCTTCTTTCTTTCTCCTCAAACCACTTGTCCTCTTTCTTCTGATGTGGCCTCAGGGACAAGTGCTGAACTTTCGGTAACAATAATAAGTTCTCTTCAATACAGCAGTTTTTGTGTCTGTGTATGATGTTGCTGCTACAAATTTTATATTAAATATATTGGAAACGTTTCTGTTTTTATCCGTGTTGTAAGTATATGTTGATATCTAAAATGTAACAATGTAATCTATAGCTTTTCAAGTCAATATTTAAAAACTTTGTGAACAGTGTTGGGGCAAGGAGAAAACTTCCCCTTTGCCTTCAGAAGCTTCACTGAAAAATCAACTCATAGTAGAGCAGATTAATAAGAGAAAAGTTATCAAATTTATTTTAACATGCATACACGGGAGCCCTCAGAAAATGAAGATTCAACTTCTCAACAGGGTTCAGAAGCTTATATTCCTTTCTGATGAAATGGGTTGTGGAACAGGGAAAAGAGGAATTCTATTGAGGGGCAGTAAAGGATTACTCGGGAGGATAAAAGGATGGTGAATGAAGATGGTCAATAGTTCCCTTTGGAATTTAAGTGTCTGAGAGAGGAGATGTTGTCTTCTTAAAGTCAGTTACGTGTGGTCACATTCTTGGTCTCACAGGCAGGAGAAGAAAAGAACAGTTGTTCTCCTGGGTGGGTCAGGATCTCAGGAAGATCAAGGATCTTCAGAGATTTGGGGAGAGTCAATGGTGGTGATGGTGGGAGTGGGGGAAGGTCAGAGATTCCTTGAGGCTTCTTCAGTCAGTCCAGCATGTCAAAATGCCATGTTTTGAGGTAAAATATCTCTAATTTCCTTCAACAGAAATTAGGACATAACCCTAATGAGTGATCCTAAATCCAGGTTACATTTATTGCTTCCCCTTTTTATGAACTCGTTCAGCTGAGCTCCAGAAGCATCTCACCTAAAATTAGCTGGAGACATTTCAGGCTATTGCAGCTTCTTCACAAGGAAGTCAGACAGTGCCCTGGACCATGAGAGAGTTCTAAGAACTTGGATATAGTAAAATTCCCTCTTTACTGAGGGATGTTGGAGGAGTGGAGGAGAATCCTCACCTTACTATGCATGTGATATTAGCTTACCTGAGTTGAATAATTTACAATTCTAATCCCATTTTTCTCATCATTAAAATGATAAAATGGTACATACTGCCTATGTCTTAGAGTGTTGAGTGTTGGATAGAACAATGAGGGTGAAAGAACTTTATAAACCATTTACGTGTGTTTGTATATTTGTTTATGATGTTCCTCCCGTTACTATCTTTATTGTTGGCACCCACATTCACCCTGTTACCTACACCTCAAAACTGGGAAGTGTCTTTGATTTATGCTTCAAAAAAACCAATTATCAAATCCTCCCAAATTTTTATCTTAGTATATTCTAATCTTTATGGTCCTCTTTTCCTAACTACCGCTGCCTTGCTCTGGCTTTAATCATCTTGTCTTGACAGGCTTCATGATCACTTGAGAGCCTCTTTTCACACAGTCTTCAGAGTAATCTATGTAAATGCAAATCAAATTGTGTCACTCCTAAGATTAAAATCTCAGAATGGCTGCCATTTGCCTAAATACACCCAAAGTGCATTCTGTAATGCCAAGTTCTATTAAGAAATGTTCTCTTAAAAAGTGGTTCCATAGTAAAAATAAAATTAGAAATTCTATACATTCAAAATTCTTGTTGCTGGAAAATGCTTATTTGCATTAAAGGTTCATAGAAGTCCTGGAATGAAGATGTCGCTTTGTTTTCACAAATAATCTGATAGTACCAAGTAAAATTCTTTTGTTTGGCAAAACATCTGTTTTTGCTCTGAAAAAAGAAAATAGCAAAACACAAGCCTGTAAAATAAAGCCCAATCTCCTAAGTATGGTCCAGGAGCCTTCCTTCCATCACCTGGACCTGCCTGGCTCTCTGTCCTTCCTTTCATCTGTCCTGTGCCTTCTACCCACAAATTCTGGTAACTGTCAGCAGAGTTTGCAAGGAAAAGAAAGACAGGTTTGATGTCTTCTGAAATTGAGATATAGTCTTCACTCTTAAAATTCTAGTAAGTTTATTTCCTAGATATCTGGCTAATTTTCCATTTTGGTTCCTCTCTCCCACTAGAACCACTTTCCATCCACAGGAATCTGAGCCATGCACAGGCCTCCCCCTTACCACCCCTTCACCATCCAGCACAAGTACACAGATGTTATACACACACACGTGTGCACACACACACATGCGTGCACAGACTTGGGTAGAGCATGCCCTGTTTTAGAGGAAGCATCTCCCAGATCTTGTGACTCTTCTTTGTTCAAAACAGTGCCTGAGAGTTAGGGTCTGGCTGGGGTGGGGAGACTGAATCTCTTGCCTGCATTTCCCCACAGCCACTTCAGCCTCAGAGGGAGGAGTGACTTTGGTATCTCTTTCTGACCCACTGAGAAAGGGTTTCATGTGGGGAAACCTTATGCTTTCTGTCGCAAACTTCATGGATACCTGTTTTCTTGGAAAAAAGAGATTGGTGTTGGTAGTTCAGCTTCTTGATGTATGGGCCTTTTCTCCTGCTTCTCCAGACAAACTTAGGCTTCCAAATAACTAGGGGAAATCCTTAACATGAGTTCTTATTGCCAAAATAAATGTCCGTGTTCTTCAAATAAAACAAATGAGTTGAACTTTTGCTTTCTCTGTTTTGGATTTCTGCACCAGGAATATTCTGAGACCAGGCCTGGCTAGTGCCCATTTCATCGCTGGGGCCTCAGGAGCTCTGAATCCTGAGAGTCAAGGCCTCTAAAATCCAGTCGTTTTACTTGAATCATCCCCATATTCTCTAAGGCTCCTTACACTGAGGATAACATCCAGGGTTTATAAGGCTCTATACAATCTGGCTCATCTCCTATCAGTACCTATCTTGGTCACTCTGACCCAGCCATGGCGACCTCCTTGCTGCTCCTTGAACATGTCCAGATCCTTGCATTTCAGGCCCTTTGCACATGCTGTTCCCTGTGCTCAGCTGCTCCCCCCTGCCCCGATGCCCACATCTCGCTCCCTAACTTTGCATTCAGGCCTCAGGTTTAATACCCCTCTTCACAGAGGCCTTCTCTGACCACCATCTCCAAGAGAGTGCCCCTCACCCTTTATCCCCTTTCAAAACTTTTCATAGCATTTGTGGCTATTGACTTTATAGTATGTGTATTAATTTGTTTATTGTTGCTTTTCCTCTTAAGAATATAAACTCTGTGAAGGCAGGGATTTGTTTTGTGCACTGCTGTATCTCTAGTACTTGGGAGAGTGCCTAACATTCATTAGACTCTCAATTAACATTTGCCGAGAGGATAAATAAGTAAATCCACACATCCCCACCCCAGACTGTAGTTTGCCAAGTTCCAGAAATGACTTATTTGTTGGTTGCTGGTATCCTTTTCCTGGCTATTCTTGGTAATCTGCCCCTGTGTGATAGCAAATTGATAGGCACAGGAACGAGCGAGGTGCTTGGCTATTTGAGTAAAGGAGGGATCAGGGTTACCCCAACTGCCTGGAGCCCTGTGCACTGGGAGCTCAGGTGACTGACTGCTCATGCCCCAGCTCCCGATTCTGGTGCTGACCCTACTGTTAGGTTCTTTTTGTAAGAGCAGTAATTGCTGCTGCTTTCTCTTTCCTTTTCCAAATTAACATGATTCAAAGGGAAATTTGTGCCACCCTTGAGATCCCCTATGCAGCAGAATTTTGCTGTGTCTTCAGTAACCACTAATTGTGTGTGTGTGTTTAGTTCCATGCAATATTGTCGCCTGTGCAAGTTCATGTTCTCAGCACCCAGTCAGATACTGAGCAGTTCCAACAGCACAGATGCCTTTTGTTGCCCTTTTATGACCAAACCCTCCTCCCCCCACCCCCACCCCTGTCCCTAACCCTTGAAAACCACTAATGTGTCCTCATTTCTAAAATTTTGTCAATTTAAAGTGTTATATGGAATTCTATAGTATGAAAAACATTCTAATACATTTTATTCATTAGTTCTAATTTATGTTTAAAATTATTCTTAGAGGATAACAAATCACCTAGTCTTTTTCTCTGACACATGTGGATGCCGTCAGGCTATTTGTTCTTTGGAGGTGGCACACACATTTTCAAGGACTAAATTAAACACTAGCTTTCTAATTATGGTTGATATTTTAAGAGTCAACATATTGGAAGATATTATAGATTTGTGCTATGGAGATAATGGATGGGAATGTGGCATAAGGTTTTCCTAATTCATCAAACTTAGGTATTGTTCATGTCTCAGGCATACGTATGGAGGAAAGGCCTGAATTATGTCACTGATGGTTTCCCTAAGAAGTACTCACGTTTATAAGATTGAGAGTTGAAGCTAATTAATGTCTTTAAACTTAAATTTTTTTTTCTTTTCAGTATTCAAAGGACCTGAAGTTAGTAGTTTGATAATTAGGCAGTACTTCATTTTCAGACAGAAATTAGACATGATTAGGAATGCAGAAGCATTGGGCAGGTCAGTTGCTCATCATTATTAGAGCCATTTAATGCATTTTAATGGTGGTTGATAAGGTACAAAATGCTACGTAAGCCAAATGAAAAAGTTTTATTCCATTATACGTTAAGCAGAGATATAAATGAGTTCACATTTGCATTTTTATGCATTAGTTCAAAAAATTAAACATCTTCTCTTAGATATGAGTAATAAAATGTGTAATTTGTAAGAGATGGGCATTGCTGAAGCCAGCACCTCTCCACGCTGTGCACCTCAGGATCCTCAAATACAAATTGTTCCGTAATAGATAATTAAGGAAAAGATATGTTCAGCATTCGTGTTGCTAAAGAATCGTGCTTGAAGCTATAAGGTCAATTGCTTGTATAAGTGGATTATTCCATTTATTTTCTCACATTTATTCATAAATACAAAGTTATAACTTATTATAACTTATAATTATAACTTCTATTGTCTTATTTACATCAGGGTTAAAAATTTTGCTAATTTATATAGGTAAAGACACACACAGAAACAACAAAAATGATAGCGCAAAAGACAGTCCCTGGTGGAGATTCCATTTTCTTAGCCATGTTTTTAAAGTCTTTTACTAATTCCCATCTACTTTCATACAATTTTGACATTTTAAAATTACTTTTCTTAAAGACTAAGTTTTAACATTGGAGGACATCAATAAATACCATCTTTTCTACTTACTTGGTTTAGAAATAGTTGAGACACAAGCACAGACAGAGATCAAAATATCTCTTAATAGACTGATAGTGAGCTATTGGAGCTTACAGCGTATTTGTGAGGGCAAGTCAAGTGCACCTGCTCACACTTCCTGCTCCCCGACCGAACTGTGGGCCAGTTCTTCGGAGTGAGATTTGACTCTGCGGAGCACAGGCACTTTCTCAGGATTGCTGCCGCCCTTTGGTCCAGGGGAGGAGGACAAATAGAAACCAAATCCCCATACTCCACCCAAGTGAGACGACCAATGGCTGTCGTCCACCTGCAGGTGGCTCATTCCACTACTGTGCAGAGTGGTAAGGATGAGACGAGGGCCAGAACAAGTCTTCTCCTGGAAACCAGAGAAGCGCAAGCAAGCACCTTCTGTGCTTATGAGCTCTCACTAAATCTCCTGTTGTGTATAACACATATAGTTTATGGGGGGAGGGGTATACACACTGCAATACTCTCTGAAGACGCCACTGCCCTGTATTGTAAAGGAAGCAATAGGAAACACAGCATGTCTGTTACGTTGTATAAAAAGTAAATGGAACTTGATGATAACATTTCTGGTTGAGGGGACAGAGGTTGACTCCAAAGCCATCATGACCTAAATGGTGAAGGAGGAGCAGTCCTGGTGTCGAGCTCAGCGTCCCGCAACTTCAGCCGTGCTGGCTGCCTCTGCCCTGTCCAGGGCTGCCCACATCAGAAAAGTTGAGCATGAGGCAGTCTCACTCCAAATGCACTTGTCCTGGATCCTTTCCCAGGCTACACACTATGCAGCCACCAAGGGGGGAGCCTGCCAGGAAGGAGGGGAGGAGGTGTCTGTCCTGATTATTGAGTCACCGAGTAATGTTTGGTGGGCAGCTGTGGTCCTTCCTGTGGTTGTCTGCGTGTGGATGGATCTCCAAGTGATGGGCTGGTTACGGATGCAGATTACCAAGCAGCTAGTGCTTAAACCTCTGATTATTTAATATTAACAAAAATGGTAATCAGGACATAACCAGGAAGGGTTGTTTAAGAGAAAATCAATTTTACTCTTTGAAAGGTGATGTAGTACAGCAGTGAACTAGCTGTTTATAATAGCTATTGAGGCATAAGAAAGCAGAAATAGTTTACAAACCTCATGGTGGTTCTGAACAGTGGGAGTCTTTTCTGTTCTCTTAATGAAGTATAACGCAGGCACCTAACATGCCTAGAATGTACCAGGCGTTGTTCTACTGTCCTAACATGAATTAATTTAAAATGAATTAACACATTTTAAGCCTCAAAAATTTGATACTATCATTGTTATCATTTTTATCTCCATATTATGAAAGAGGGAATGAGATTCTTAGAAAGTAAGATAAGCTACTGAAGTCCTCCCAGCTAAAAAATGGCAGGAGGCTGATAGCCCCTCTCTCCAGCAAGAGCACCTAACCCTTCCTCACACTGCTTCTCACCAAAGTGGTAGAGTTGCTGATTACCCCTCATAAGCTCAGTCCAATTCTGGAAAAAGAATCTATGACTTGTGGTTGTTTAGTAAGTTGTAAAGGAAATAAAATTAATGTCATTTATTAGAAGCAGTCTTTTAGAGTTTGGTTTGTTTTCAGTGGCATTTTTAGTAAATGAACATTTTTATAGGACTTGGTCTTCTTAGGTTTATGGATCATTTGCCGTGCTTTGCCTTTAATGTTTATATTCGATGTGCCACATAATTTATTTAGTTATTTACTGTTTTTGTGTTGATATTTCCTTCCCTCCACTAGCAGAGTGAGGACGGGGGTGGGGGGAAGTGCTTAGCAATAGTAGAGATTCATTAAATATTTGTAGAAGGATTAAATGAATGAATGAAGTTAAAAAGTTAATTGTTTGTTTAGCCTACAGTGGCCTGTTATCTTTATCACTATAGTTTTAAACAGAGAACTACTGTTTATAACTCAAATTTGTTAGGGAGATGAGACAAGTGAATTATTGAAAATCATTGCAGGTCCATAATTTCATAAAATGAAATGTACTTAATGACTCACGTTCTTAATACTAGTGTGTGCTTAATGATTCATTTTCCTGACACAAGTATGTGCTTATTTATTTTTAATTGATGTAAAGTGAAGTGATCAGTGAAGAGTTAAGTGTTTAAAAATAAAGTTTCTCCTGCCATTCTCAGTAGCTGTGATAATGAGCAGTCCTGTGCATGTTTCTTTTTGCCTCTAGGTTTGTACATATGATTTCCTTTACCTGTAATGTTCATTGCTTCCCCCTCCCCCTAATTAACTGTTTTTCCTTTAGGTATTAGTGTCCAAAACGTTCCTCCAGGAAGCATTGCTAGGCCCTTCAAGATGGGCTAAGTATACATTCTCTGCTGCCCTCTCTGGGTCCCTTCATGATGTGCCGTCACTTATCAGTCCTATTGGTCTGTTTCCCCAAACTCGACTACATAGTTCTCTTTTTTCGGTCATTTATTTTTTTAATTATTATGGGTACAAAATAGCTGTCTATCTTTATAGGGTACATGTGATGTTTTGATACAGGCATACAATGTCAATTAACCAAATCAGGGTAATTGAGATATCTATCACCTCAGGCATTTAACATTTCTTGATTGTTGAAACTCTCCCTAGCACCTAGCAGGGGCTGATGCAGCAAACAATTTTAATAAATACTTAACTTATGAATGAATGAATGAATGAATGAATGAACATCAGGGGCTAAGCTAATGAGCATGCTATAACAATTACTTTCAAGTCAGAGGACATGAATTTGGAAAACAGAATAGGAGCAGCAGGCAGGAATCAAAGGAGCCAGCCCAGACTGCCCTGCACAACTCAAATGATCATAATGCTTTTAGCTGTTAAAGACCTGTGCATGTATCAGCTCATGCCAGGTAATTCCAGCCTTCTATGCTAATTCTAGTAGTTCATACCAGGTAATTCCCAGCTTTCTGTACCAGTTCCAGAAGAAAGGATAATGGAATATAACACCAGGAAACATGTACAAGACACCCTCGGTAAGGAAACAGCAGCTGCAGAGACACAGTGAGCCAAATTCAGGGACAGTTTCCCAGAAGGGAAGCCCATGAGGCACTGGAAACGGAAAGGATAGCAGTCATGAGAAACCGCGGAACAGAAGGGAAATTATAGTATACCAACCCCACCACCACCAACAAAGTGAAAGACACCACAAGGGAGAGCCAGATAAAAATATAGCGTAGGAAGGCAAGAAAGGGTGTGAATGTGTACAGGGCGCAAAGCTCTAAGAGAAACGGTTATAATTGAGCTCTGTTCTGCTGCACACTGAGGGAGAAGTGCCCTGCGACTCAAACTCGGCGATGCCGTTGCCCTTCACTTGCCTTTGTGCACACCTGAGACATCCTCCATGACTTTCGATTCTCTGGATAATGAACCAGCATGCTCATGGCCACTGGAGCTCACTTTCTGGAATAGGTCTTCCCCTAGCTTTGTCATCTGTGGCTGAGATTTCATCTTTCTCGAACCCTTATGGTGGGAACAGTAGGCAGCTACTTGACAACGTCTGAGACCATGAACCTTCAGTCTTTCTCCTCTAACACTGGGCCTGAATGTTCCTCTGGTAGCTGTTCTTCTCCTTAAACACTAGGGTGAAGCTGTAGTCCTACCCCATCAAATGAGCACGTCATCAGCTCTGTGACCATATATTCTAAAGCGCTACTCAAATGTTAATGATTTTTATTGGGTGGATAAAATATAATACTGAAAAATTACAATACAAAACTGTATGTTACAAGTGCCTTAAATTGTCAGAGAAAGTAGAAATCATTTTTGCCTTAAGTGATTGAACAAAAACTCTAGAGTTAAGAGAAAAACTATTGTGTGCCCATCCAATAAGCTAACCCTTGAGCAAGCCAACAGTTATCATGAATTCTGTTGGTGAATTTGCTATCTCAATGACTAGTTCTATTTGACAGAAAGAGATAGTTTATTTTTTCAAGCATAAAAGTTGCTTGTCTAAAATTAGAAAGATGTTTAATCAGTTCTTATTCTGCTTCTATTTTACAATACAGATTAGAAATAATAATAAAAAAACTGTGTAGAATGGTATAGTGTACATACTAATGGGAAATAGTTTTCCAGAAGACAACTGTCATTTGACTTTCCTTCTATGTGTAGAGGCTTATGTGAGCTTAAACTTTTTCATGTATACTTTTCTCCAAAACCCATCAGAGTATAAGGAAAAGTGAGTGTTTATTAGCCATGTTAATGCATGAATGAATGGTTTTCTGTATGTGCTCTGTTGTAGTTCTATTAAATGAAAGCACTAAAACAAATTAGAGCATTACTTAATGTATGTATTAATTGGCCCAAGCCTATTAACATGCAAAAGTCAATTAGCAAATCAAGACTTGTAGTAGTGCCTTAAAGGTGATTGTAAAACTTTTGTAAAATATGTTTTCCCCCAAATCATTCAACTTTTCTAACTTAGAAAGTTTATAAAATTATGCATTCTGGTCATAAAGAATTTAGCAAAAACAGTGATCTTATTTACTAAACTTTTTGGCCCTACATCGAGCCCCTTGTAATTTTAGGCATTGAATGGAATCAGAGTTTGAGTTTTATTTATTTTTAAGAATATCAGCTTGCATGATAGATTCTAACATTTTTATGCAATGGTTATTTTCTTCCATGGAGTTTCAAAGTCATTGAAGGAAATTCTATTCTTCTGTTGTTCCCTTTCTAATAAGTGTTTTGATCATCTATGGAATATTGCACTTCTATGGTACACTGAAGCTTTTCCTGCATCGATGAAAATATACATTTGTTAAAAACCTTTACTTGTAGAGTCATTGTCCAAATTGCCCTTCAAGATGAATCAGTAGAGTTTAAAGGTGATTTGTTATAAGATTAGACCTAAAAAGCAATTTATTTGTAATTTTCTCAAGACATCATGGGGTAAAGAATCAAAATGCACAGCATCTAGAAATTGGTCAAAATCTACATGTTTTGTTTTCAAACTACTGCCTTCATTTTATAATGCAGAAGTTGTTTAAATTAAAAATATTTGCTCTTATTATAGTGTATCATTATTAGTTTGATACACTAAATATACAGAAAAGTGTAGGGAAAAGAATCCCAAACACCTGTGCATCTCTTGCCAATTACATTGTCTCCTGTCTCCATGTTGCAGCATTTAGTGTTTATTTTTCCCAATAATCTTTTGTATTTTACTCTGTAGTTACGGACCCATAAAAAATATGGTATTGTTTTGCATATTTAAGCTTTATTTAAATATTAGTATATACAATTTAAGTATGTGCAATATAATACTATTATTTTTTCTGCTGAACATAGTGTTTTGGAGATTTATCCATATTGGTGCATGCAGCATTAGTTTACTCACTTTAATTTGTATATAATATTCTATATAGAAGAATGGACATTTATATTGCTTCCAGTTTTTATTCTTACAAACTCTTGCCATTTTATACATATTGCCTTGTACACATGCTTACATGAGTTTCTCTAAGCTGGTAGGAATGAAATTGCAAAATCATAATGTAAGCACAGATCTTTGACTTCTCCAATTCCTAATGTCTCAATTTTCACTTCTTTCTGCAGGGTATAGAGTAGACATTGCTCTAACATCTATCAGTACTTTCTCATTACAAATTTTTGCTTATCTTTTTAGTATGAGGTGGTATGTAATGGCTGATTTAATTTGCATTCATCTGATTACTGTGGCTTGAGCATTTTTATATATTGCTTTATGTATTTTTAAAACTTATTCAGGGTAATGCTGGCCACCTAAAGTGAGTTTGGAAGTATTCCATTGTCCTCAGATTTTGGAAGAGTTTGAGAATTAGTATTAGTTCATCTTTAAATGTTTGGTAGAATTCAGCCCTGAAGCCATCCAGTGCTGGGCTTTTTTTGATGGGAAATTTTAGATTACTGATTCAACCTCCTTACTCATTATTGGTCTGTTCAGATTTTCTAGCTCTTCATAATTCAGGCTTGGTGGGTTGTATGTTTCTAGCAATTTATTGTTTTCTTCTAAGTCGTCCAGTTTGTTGGCATATAATTTTTCATAGTAGTCTTTGATCATAGTATTCATGATCCTTTGTACTTCTGTGGTATCAGTTGTAATGTCTCCTCTTTCATTTATCATTTGAGTCTTCTTTTTTCCCTAGTTAGTTAGCTAAACTTTTGTCAATTTTGTTTATCTTTTCAAAAATCAACTCAATTTAATTGGTCTTTTCTACTGTTTTTCTAGTTTCTATTTCATTTATTGCTGCTCTGATTTTTAACATCTCCTCCCTTCTACTAACTTTGGAACAAATTTGTTCTTTTCTAGTTCTTTGAAGTGTAACATTAGGTTGTTTATTTGAGCTCTTCTTCCTTTTTAATGTAAGAATTTATAGCTATAATTTTCCCTTTTAGAACTGTTATTGCTGCAGCCTGTAAGTTTTGGTATGTTGTGTTTCCATTTTTGTTTGTCTCAAGACACTTTTTGATTTCTTTTTTGACCCATGGATTGCTCAGGAGTGCATTGTTTAATTTCCATGTATTTGTAAATTTTCCAAATTTCCTCCTGTTTTTATTCTTTGTTCCATTTCGTTGTGATCAGAAAAGATACTTGATATCATTTTAGTTTTCTTAAATTTGTTGTGACTTGTTTTGTGTCTTTTCATATGATTTATCATGGAGAATATTCCATGTGCACTTGAAAAGAATGTATACACTGCCATTCTCAGATATAATGTTCTGTATATGTCTGTTAGCATTACCCTGATACTAAAGCCAGAAAAGGACATTACAAGAAAAAAATTAGAGGCCAATATCCCTGATGAAAAGATGCAAAAATTCTCAACAAAATACTAGCAAGCGGAATTCAACAGCATATGAAAAAGGACCATACAACTTAATCAAGTGGGATTTATTTTGGGGATGGAAGGATGATTCAATATATACAAATCAATAAACATGATACATTACATTAACAGAATGAAGGAGAAAAAACACATGAACATACAATAGATGCATTAAAAGGATATAACAAAATTAATTATTCTCTCATGATAAAAACTTAAGGTATAAAAGGAATGTACCTTAATACAAGATCTACAATCAGGGACAAGACAAGGATACCAACTCTCAGAACTACTATTCAATATAATACTGGAAGTCCTAACTAGAGAGAAAGAAATAAAAGGCATCTAAATTGGAAAGAAAGACATTAAATTGTCCCTGTTCACAGATGATATGATCTTATATATAGGACACCCAAAAGACTGCACCCAAAAAACCCTATTAAAACTAATAAATGAATTCAGTAAAGTTGCAGGATATAAAACCAACATACAGAATTCAGTAATGTTTCTATGCACGAACAAGGAACTATCAGAAAAATAAATCAAGAAAACAATCCAATTTACAATAGCTACAAAGATAAAATAATGAGAAATAAATTTAATCAAGCAGGCAAAAGACTTATACACTGAAAACTAAAAAACTGGTGAAAGAAATGGAAGAGGATACAAATGACTGGAAAGATACCTCATGTTCATGAATTGGAAGAATTAATAGTGTTAAAATGTTCAAACTACCCAAGAAGTTCTACAAATTCAGTATAATTGCTATCAAAATTCTGAGGACATTCTTCAGAGAAATAGAAAAAACAATCTTAAAATTCATGTGGAACCACAAAATACCACAAATAGCGAAGGCAAAAAGAACAAAGCTAGAGACATCACACTACTATTTTTTTTTATTTCTGCATATTATGGGGGTACAAAAGTTTAGGTTACATAGGTTGCCCTTGGCCCCCCAACCCGTCAGAGCTTCAAGCGTGTCCATCCCCCAGACAGTGCGCATTGCACTCATTATGTATGTATATACCCATCCCCCTCTCCCCTCCCCGACCTGTCAGACGCCCGATGAATGTTGTTCCTATATGTGCACTTAGGTGTTGATCAGTGAAGCCAATTTGCTGGTGAGTACATGGACATCACACTACTTGATTGCAAAATCTACTACAAAGTTATAGTAATCAAAGCAAAATGGTACTGTGCAAAAACATATAGAAGAACAGGCAGAATAGGGTGATCAAGAAATAAATTCATGCCTTTACAGTCAACTGATCTTTAAGAAAGGTGTCAATAACACACAGTGGGGAAAGGATAGTCTTTTCAATGAATGGTTTTGGAACAACTGGATGTCCACCTGCTCGTGAAAGTTGTCAGAATCAAAATGGAGTCACTGGTGTTAAAAACTTTGACAAACAGAACCAGGGAAGGCCATGCAGGGAGGGTTCTCATGCACACATAACAAGAACTATCACAAAAGACTCTACAAAAAGACCTTGCACAAAGTTTATTGCAACGTTACACACCAAAAACACACTTCTGTGAGGACATCTGCCCAGTAACTGCCTGTCCATCCTCAATGTGGTGTCACCCTTGTTATTGATCATTGTAGCCAAGGATAATTAAGTAATCCTCCTCATATTTCTTATAAAACCCTGTGCCTTTTTTTTCCACCTCCATGAATATGAACATAGTTTACTATGGCATGCATATGCCCATTGCAATGCCCGTCTTCTAAAGAACATCACTTTCTTTTAGAGAGTCTCCCTCTCTGTTATTTAGGTTGACAAAATGTTGCCAGAAGTGGGACCAAAGTAAGCTTACCTCCGACAAATAGGCAGCCCCTAGAATCAAATAAAGTACCAACTGAGCCCATGGCATTCTCTGTCTCCACATGTTGCCTTTTCTGCCCTCTCAAAAATCCTCTCAGATTTTTGGACTCCTTCCCTTTGGTGAGTTCTTTTTAACTTTATCAGAGTTCTAATTTGGTTATAAGGCTGCCTTAAATAGAGGACCTTGCATTCCTCTTGGGACTAGAATAATAAAAGGTTTTTTTCATTGTTTCCCCCCCCACCCCGACAAGCTCTTACTTGTATAAAGACAAGTTTGAGTACTCTGGTTTCTACTGAATACGCATTTTACCTGTGAGACATGTCTTTTCTGGTGCATTCACTTTTGTTTCTGCACACTTGGTTTGAAATTTTTTTGATCTGCATGTGCAGGTTATAATTTTTGTGAGTTCTGGGATTTTGATTTCATTTTGGTTTGGTTATGCGTGTATGTAAATGATTTGGCTTTTTTCCCTCCTTGCTTGTTTTTGAACATTTTCCAAGAGTAAAAATAAACATTATAAATTGTGGACATGGGAAGGCCAGTGAAAAGTCACTAGGGCAATGGCCAACATCTACGACACCAGTCCAAACTGCTGACATTCTCTGATAGGATTGATAGAATTTTCTTTGCTCTTGAGAGATTAATAAGGAGTGGAATGGGATTTCTAAATATTAAGGAATGTCAAACTTTGTGTGACTCCAGCTGGCTACATGGCTTTTCCTTGTGCACATTTTTAAATCAGTGACCATCGTGAGAATCATTTGAACTCCCAAGTCTGTTTTTCTTAGAGATAAATTAGAAAACTGAAACTGTAGTTAACACATAGAGCCTTCTGATTTCTCTCTTTTTTTTCCTGCCTACTTTAAATCTGCTGTCTTTTCTGCTGGTGTTGAGATAAACTCACTGCTTGCGGTATTACATTCAAGATTTTTTTAAAAAGTAGTTTTAAAGAGATTTTGAATTAATGCTTTACAAATTACAACAGTTCCATGGCAACAAACATATAGATACCTTTTTGAAATGTAAGTTTAGGTTTGCCTGACTAAAAACTGCATAGTGTGATGGAGCAGTTAATTGAAGATTGATACTCTAGAAGAAAAGAACTAGATAAATGTTAATAAAAGTTAGGCTTTCATATCAGGTCAAAATCTTGAACTCAGAGCAATAATGTTAGTTATCTCTGCCTAGAATAAAAATTGCTTTACCTGCCAGAAAGAGCTGAAGAAAAAATAATAATTTATTCTAAAATGCTCTTCCACCTTCATTGACTAGTCAAGCAAACCAGAGAAACAAACAAAATAACCATTTTTTTACTAGTTCACAGCTGCTTGGAGAGGTTTTTTTTCCCCCCCTCATACAATTCAGCAGGGCCTGGCTAAAATGTAAACAATTGAAAATTTAAAACTCTTATTAACTCATTTGAAGATAAAAAAGGTAGAAGGAAAGGATAAAAAAGGAGTCTTTTTTAAAAAATAAAACATCTATGGAAACTACATTATACAAAATTTTGGTCTACAACCTTTATTAGATTATCTATGAAGGAAAATAAAATTTAGCCATGTAAGCAGATCCCATTTTGTCAGAAATATAATTTGGATCCAACTGTTCTTTTACAAACCAGTGAGTTTGCATAACTATGTTTTACTGTCTAATGACTAATTTGTATGTGTATATGTGTTTATGTGTGTTTATACATAGGATATGTTGTATCTATATGGCAAAATCTGGCATAGTTAGCCAGAAATTCCTTAAGAAATTCTATTCAGATTGGCTTAGATAAATGGGTGCTTATATAAAATATACGGTAATGAACTGAAAAGCCTTTTAGTTCATGTGACCTAATAAATCTTTGATAAATAAGCTGGTTTTAAATTTGTTGATAATATACATTGTATCTGTCAGGTTATTTGGATGATGGGAACATTAACAGACCTGACTCTACCACTATGCAATTCATTCATGAATAAAAAAAAAACAGGTGTATCCCCTAAATTTATTTAAATAAATTGTTGATAAAATACACATAGAAATGTCTTCAGAATTTTTAGCATACATTTTTGCCTAGGTTTACTAGTTGGATAGCATTGTATTTGTCTCTATTTGATGTTTTAAGTTTGAAAAACTATAAACCTAGGTCCAAAACAGAAGATCTTTGAGTAACTCTTTGATAAATAAGACAAATTTATTATTATTGGTTTATTGATGACAGCTGTATCTTCTGATTATTGGCAAAATACCCGTGTGTTTAACTTTAAGGTTCTTACTTAGGTGAGCACCTGATGTTCATAGGCTATAAAAATGGTTAACAGGGAACTAACTTGAAAAGATGACAATCTTTAATGATGACATTTTTAATGTCTAGGTTTTCATAAATAATTTAAGTATAATTGTTAAAAATAAATTAAATAAATAAGTTAGGTAATGTAAATGGGATTAGCATTTATAAATGAAGTTTTCGTGAAATTTGAAAAATCTTAATGATATATTATGTTAAGTAATAAACACTCATTAAATGTCTGAGTCATTTCCCAATAACATAAAATACGAAAATATAAAGTGCTGAACTTAAATATGTTAGTTCTTGGCTTAAATTTTATAGAAAGACTAAATTTATTTGGGTCTATTAATACACATAAAAATTATGTTATGAGGAAATATGTTTCTAAAATTATAAAGTGATTCTCATATATAAAATACTGTTATTAAGAGAATTCAAAATTTTTTGCTTTCTAGGTTTTTACTAGAAATTAAGGTTACTAAGAGTTAAAATTTTTAATTAATCTATAATTCTGTATACAAAGCATACAAAAAGTACATTTTGTTTTTGATGGGAAATATTATAAGAAAGACACAAAAAGATGCTCTTCTTAGAGAAAAGAATGATTTATCTAAATTCAGATGTTATTAAATGTTGTTTCAAAATATGGATTTAGGAAGGAAATAGAACCAAGCTAGAAAGGAACCAATAAATAGGAGAGAGATGTGAAGAAAGTTGTAGCTATGAAGATTATTATTTTCTTTTTTTTTTTTTTTTGTAAGGAAGGTTAAAAAGAAAAGAGAATAATTTTTCATGAGAAAAAATCTTATATGGTAAATTTTTGTTCTAAAGTCAAATGACTGATTATTTAAGGAAGAGGAAATATAGGACAAGATTAAAATTCTAAGCATGTATGGAAGGTATGTGTAAAGTTATGAAAGGTTTGTGAATGATGAAGTAAGAAAAAAATTTGTGCATGTGATCAGAAGGGAATTCTTCATAAGTCTTTCAAAGATTTAGCTTTCATATTAAAGCTACACTAATACAAAATTTAAAATTTGGTCCCCTATGTTAGAACAAGGTTTTCGTAAAGTATTGATCCACTTTTTGTAAAATTGCAAAATATACTGATTTTTAATTCTGAAACCTGCTTTTTAGCAGCCATTTTGTACTGCAGCTTCTTCCTGCCTTATATTTTTGCCATATTTCTCCCTGAGATCCATTTAATTTCCCTAGTTTCAGATTAGAAATGCTGTATTCTCCATTTAAAATGGTGATGTCATTTCTTGAAGTAGAATATTCGTCTTGAAGCCGCTCAGATTCTCATCTCAGAAGTCCAGCGTTTGCTACATGTCACTGCATGAGATTTGAAGGCAACACTTCATTGCCTTCAGCTTTTTCTGCCCTTGAAAAGGTACATCTCTTTGTTTGTCTTGGGTGATAACTCTCTCTTTCAACTTTTTCATCAGTTCCTGTAACTTTTTTTCCTCTTGTTCAAACTTTGCTATTATGGCCTGACACTGAAATGTTTATCTTAAAGGCTCAGAAAAGTTATGTATTTCTCCAATATAACTTAATTCTGTACACATGGGTTTTCTTGATGTGTCTGAATTGTTCCATGTAACCAGGAAATTTTCCAAGCTGTTACTAAGAGCCATGTCTCCCCCTGCTCAAGGTGCTAGTTTTCTCGTTTATATTCCTCTTTGATAGGGCAGATACTCATAACCTTTGGGCACACACTCTTCCTGTGTCTGATTTGATTCAACTACCTTTTCATCAGGTTTGACTTCCAGGTAATATGACAGGCTTTCCGTCAAGAGAAGCAATCACACAGCAGAAAGCATTTCTTTATCTTTTTAGTATAACAACTGACCTAAGAAAGATTTTATGTTTTATCAAGATAATTTCCTATGTTGTCTTTTAGGTTTTTTGATTACTTAGAAAAACTGAGCTTTGAAGGGGTTAAGTTTCTTTTTTTTTTTTAAACATCCATGTAACTTTCTGTATTGCTATTGAAGTCTTTGATTATTACTTGGGTTAAATGAATGACTATTATTTTGCAGTGACCTGTGATCCTATGTTGATCCAGTGTTTTAAATCTTTGGCATCTTTAATGGGCCTCCCAGTTCAAAATTATAAATTAAGTCTTTTTGACCAAGAATTAACTTTGTGATTTTCTAATTGAGCCACTGGAGAATATTGAAGGACATATCACTTATCTTGTAGAGATGTTAAATAATTAGGCCTATTTGGTAAATTGCATGGAAAGCATTGTGAAACAGCAAGTGATGCTAGACATTTCAGTAGCATTTATGGGTAATTTGTTGATGTGAATACTTCAAAATTACATAAAACTCTTAGAAATCTTATATTTCACCAGTCATAATTCTGGTTATTATGTTACATCACATAAAAATAACCAAATTTCCCTGTCAATTGCTGATTATAATGAAATTCTGTCAGATTTTTAATCATGGCTATTCTAAGTCTCTGTCATTCACAGTTTTTATTCTTCTCTAAAAGCATTTGCAATCAGATTCATGGAAAAGACTCCAACAAGTACTCTTAAATATATGTTTTAATAACTTTAAGATCAAGGGACTAAGTAAAAATTTTCAGAACGCTAATGAAGAAACCTATGAATTCATGACGCTACTAATCAGACCAAAAATGTATTAAATGAAGTTAAGTAAAGGATGAAGACCATGTTTTATGGCTTTTATTTGAAACATTGTTGGTTATTTACTTAAATGTTTTGTTTTCCAGATTTAGAGAAACTTTTTTATTATTTATAGTTTACAGCAACTTGGTAAAGTGTGCTTTTGTGAACGAATGTGGAAGCATTTACTTGTCCTGACTTAATCCCTCCAAAATTTGGAGACTGTTCATGAGTACTCTTATGACAATATGGTTATTTGCGTAAATACAGTAAAAATATGGTCTCTCTTTTTAAAAGGAACTGAAAACATTAGCTATATGACCAAGGCTTTGAATAGAATATAATATTTGAGAATGTGCATAGAATGCCTGGTTTCAAGGGTTCCCAGTCTTACAGTGAGTAAAAATTCTCACTTCTTGGCAGGCCAAGAACCTCAAAACTGTAGGTGAAATCTGAAGTCTGCCTTGGTTTGGTTTCCTAGCCTCAAGAGGTTTTCAAATCTGAGATTGCTGTGTGTTTAGAGAAAAAAAGGTTAGATTTCTAAAGAAAAGCTGTAATATTAATGTAATAGACTTGTTATCAGATTGTAGCCACTTGCTATTAGATTGTAGTCCCGTGCATTGTTTTTAAATTTTTGTTATCTACCTTTGGACTAAACTTGATCCTGAATTCTTCTAGATTCCTTCAATCCAACTTTCTTCCATCGAATTACTAAAACTGGGAACTACTCCTGTCCCCAAAGCCTTATAGACTGAAACTAGATGAATTTTAAGGGACAAGTCTTGTGCCTGATGTGGGTCACACAGAAAGTTCATCAAATCACCTGAGGCTATAACCAAGACATGCCACCACAGAGTGAGTAGTTGATGGCTTCATGCTGTAGACAGCTTTTCCCAAGACATTGGAATGAGACCCCATATCATAGTGAAACTCTTACTTCTCTTAATGCCTAGCTTTTTCACTTGGCAGGATAATGATGTAACTGAAATTTCACAATCAGTAGCTTCTGCTAACACGACAAAACCTGACCTAAGAGATCCTTTAGTCCATCTACTGGGTGACTTTGGCAACATCCCTAATACAACTGTTGCTCACTCTCTGCTTTAAGTCAATATTATTGATTGGTTAAATAAGGAAATATCTGTGCTATTGCTAATACTACATGCTGTCCCTGGATAAATTCCTCTGGGAAAATTGAAACCCATATTTACAAAATAAGAAAGCAGGTCATGTGGTTACAAGTCTTAACTAATTTCCTATGGTAGTTTGTTTTATTTAATTGGTTGCCTTTAAGCCTAAGTTGATGTTTCAAAACAATTATGTAAACTGGGATTGTCATACTACTATTCATTTTATTTTATATTTTCCATCTTAAACTTGTTACTTGTTAATGTTTGGAGAAGTACAACCCCTAACAGAATAACGCTGGCCCCGCACTTTGAGATGATAACGAACACCTACAGAACAGAAAAAATTGAACTTAACCATGGACTCCAGGTAGATTTAGCCTGAGATCCACTTCCTCAAAACCTCCCTTGTTGCTCAAACTTGACTAAAAGTGTTTTGACACTGACTCGTGGTCACCAGTCACTTCCTTCTGACATGGGACCAGACCAGACCCAACCAGCACACTGAGGAACAACAAATACCTAACCACAGGATAATTCAACAGTGGTGCTTCCAGGGAAAGATCTTGATCAAAAGGAGGAAATGTGAAAGTTGTCAGAATCAAAATGGAGTCACTTGTTAAAAACCCTGACAAATAGAGCTGAAGAAGGCCAGGAAGGGAGGGTTCTCATACACAAATACGTGATAGCAAGAACTATCACAAAAGACTCTGCAAAAACCACAACTTGCACAAAGCCATAACAATCTTACACAAAATAAGTACTTCTGTGAGGATATCTGCCCAGCCACTACCTGTCCAACATCAAACTGGTGCCACCCTTGTTATTGATCCTTTTAGCCAAGGATAATTACTTCAAAACAGATATGCAATCCTCCTCATATTTCCTTTAAAAGGTTTTGTCTTTATCTTCCTGGATATGCACATGTATTCCCATACCTATTTCTGAATAAACATTATTTTTTAGAGAGTCTCTCTCTGTTATTTAAGTTGACATGCAGAAGAATGAAATTAGATTCCTATCTCACCCCATATACAAAAATAAACTCTAAATGGATTAAAGACTTAAGTGTAAGACCTGAAACTATAAAATTACTAGAAAAAAACATAGGGAGAAAGCTTCTTGACATTGATCTGGGCAAATATTTTTTTATGTAACTCTAAAAACACAGGCAACAAAAGCCAAACTAGACAAATGAGATTGCTACAAACTAAAGAAGCTTTTGAACAACAAAGGAAACAACTGACAGAGTGAAGAGACAACCTATGGTATGGGAGAAAATATTTGTGAAGCATACATGTGATAAGTGGTTAATATCCAAAATATGTAAGGATCTCAGACAACTCAATAGCAAGTAGACAAATAAACCTGGTTTAAAATGGGCAAAGGAAGTGAATAGACATTTTTCAAAAGAAGACATACAAATGGCTAACAGATATGTGAAAAAATGCTCGACATCACTAATCATCAGGGCAATGCAAATTAAAACCACAATATCACTTCACACCTGTTAGGATGGCTATTATCAAAAAGACAAGAGATAACAAGTGTTGGTGAGGGTGTGGAAAAAAGGGAACCCGTATACACTATTAGTGGGAATGTAAACTGGTGCAGCTATTATGGAAAACACTATGGAGATTACTCAAAAAATTAAAAATAGAACTACCATGTGATCCAGAAATGGGCATTTATCCACAAGAAATGAAATTAGTATCCTGAAGAGATAGTTGCAATCCCAAGTTCATTGCAGCATTTTTCACAGTAGCCAAGGCATGGAATCAACACGAGTGCCCATCAAGGGAGGAATGGATAAAGAAAACGTGGCATATGCCTGCATAATGGAATACTATTCAGACTTAAGAAAGAAGGAAATACTGTCATTTGCAACAATATGATGGACCTTGATGCCATCATGCTAAGTGAAATAAGCCATACACAGAAAGACAAATGCTGCATGATCTCACTTATGTGTGGAATCTAAAAAGTCAAACTCACTGTAGCAGATAGTAGATTTGTGATTACCAGGGACTAGAGGGAGTAGGGGGAGATGGGGAGATGTTGGTCAAAGGATACAAGATTTTAGTTAGGAAGCTGGAATATATTCAGGAGAACTATTATGCAGCATGGTGAATATAGTTAATAACAATGTATTGTTTATGCAAATTGCCAAAAATTAAAATGTGCTCATTAAAAATTGGAAAAACAAACCTCAAGGAGAAAAAGATCACCTATTAAATCATTACTTATAGGTAAATATTAATACCATTAGTATTTTGCATTTTAGTACATTTCCTTACTATTTTTTCTTTTACTATTTTATTTCATTATTATGACTATACATTGTATAGTGATTTTAAACAGAATTAATTTAGAAAGCTTTATGTGTTCTACGTAGAGAATAAAAAATCAGAAAGTTTTTGTTGCTGGATAAATATTAGTCTTCACTGTGAAAGAAACTATAACATATGACATTTGACTTATTATAAATTTGCAATGCTAGTACTCAAGTACTTTGATAATGTTGATTTCTGTAACAACTTGGCTTATATAAAATAAAAAAGAGGCTTTTTCATTAGTAATTGCCTAGTACTATGTTTAATATTATTAAGACATTTTTACCAATAGTGAAATACCTAACACTACCTATTGTATAATCTAATTATTAAAATTGCAAAACCTTCCATCCATCTGAACTGTGGGTAAGAATGTGGTGTTATAAACTCATTTCCCCTGATTGGATTTGGAGAAGACCCAGAAGAAAAGCAGCAGAAATTCTGCAGAGTCCAAATACACTAGACTTCACAAAACACCACAGAATTACTTCCTTTAAAATTTAAACCCAATGAAGGCAGACTTGTTGATTTAGTCTATTAATATATGAGGCTTGAGTTGTAAATGTATTTATTTTCAAGATTGTTTACAGTAAATCTTAAAGAACATTTGTAAACATAAGCATGTAAATGTGATATGTCCTGAGCCATAGCATGGCTTAATTTACTCTTCTGTTGCCTTAATTCACAAATGATAACTGGGCTGATGTCTCACCTGCCATTTTATTCTCAAAGCTCTGTTCTCTTGAATTAACCCTCCTGCAAAGCCAAATCCAGACATCATATTTTGTTGTTGTAAAGGGAGCCTGTTTTCTTAAGTCTCTCACTTTCTTTCTATCCCTCCACTTCCCCTTTTTTATTTTCTTTGTCCTTTCAAGATCCATCTACATATAGATCATTTTCAGCTGTTTTTTGGACAGAATAAAATCAGTTCTTATGTGCACAGTAAGAACTTGTACATGTTTTCTTGAATAGAAAAATCTAGATTCATTTTCTTTTATTATGATTCTACTTCAGTTATTGTTTTTTCCTCAGGGACAACTACAATGCATAGGTTGGATGGCTGTTTTCTGCCCTCCACACTTTCATCATTTTCTTGTTTCACTATCTTTGACTTCTTTTCTGAATTCCGGGAGAATTTTCCCTGTTTCACTTCCTTGATTTTATGTTCTACAAAGTAAATTTCTACTGTCCATTGTGGATTTTAATTCTGCTTTTCTGTTTTGTAGTAATTTTTAAAAGCTTGAATCCATTCTTTATTTCACGTATCTCCATTTTATCGCACATTGTTTTTAATTTCAGACTCCTCTGATTTCTGTGAACAGTGACAATGCTAAAGAAGTTTCTAAAACTTTCTTTCAATTCCCATAATAAACTATTTTCAGTGGTTTGTCACCACCGCTTTTTATTTCTTGCAGACGAGGTTCCACTTGCCTTCTTTGCCAAGGGATTATCAAAATGTCATTGCTTCTCTGTTTTGCTTTTTTCCTATTTTCTATATTTGATGATGGAAACCATATTCGAGATATATCTTAGTCTTCATTTAAAAAATAAACATAAAATGGCTTTAATTCAGATTAGATTTTCTGGGATAGTAAAAGCCATACTAATTAGCTATGGGACTCAGGAGATGAGAACGAGGAATTTATAAAGACTGTAGATAAACATATCAATCTTTTGCCCCTGTGTTTATGAGACTTTAAAAAAAGAAAAATAATGTATTTTAGGTTATACACACAGATATCTTTTAAATAATATTTAGTACTTAGTTATATACCAAAGACACATTATTTTTACTATTATTTCTTGAAAAAGAGATGAAATGTCATAAGTACATGCATCTTGTTTTCTCTTTTTAAAAATGGACAGAGCATTAATTCATTATTCTCTCTGAATTTTGGCACTAACGTATTTTCCTTTCAAGTTTTTAACAACATATATGGTTTTCTGCTTGAAAGAGGAGAAAACTGTCAGCTGAATGAATATCTTTAGACATTTATCTGGTCATAGGCATATTCACATCGCATATTTTGTGTCATAATTAAGTAGCTGGAGCAATAGATGTTATTTAACTAGGGATATACTTTCTTATAGTTTTGATAGATATAATTTGAGTTTTATATACTTGTTTATAGCTGGATTCATTCTAAAATTATATTGTTTTCAATTCATTTTTTTTATGTTTCCCAGTTGCTATACGAAGATGACAACCAATTACAATCTCATAAAATCACGACTTTATGAAGTATTTACAAAATAGCAGAACACACACAAAGACATAGATAGACCACTTTTTATAATAGTCTCTATCAAGTATGAGCTACAGTTAATATTTTATTAAATGCAATTTGCATGAAAACATTTATTTTTAAAGCAGTAGCTAGTTTACTTTCATCGTGGCACAATGGCAGAATTTTCAGTAATACAGGACATGGAAAGAAAATCTTGTTCCATCTCCTCTCCATGAAAGAAACAAGCCCCACATGCTTACCTTGACATAAAGGTAAAATCAAACATCTCTCCATTCACCAATGCCTGATATTTTTAAATGATGTAACAATATGTTAAACAGGCTTACCTTTAAATATCACCTTTAAATGTGGAAGTGATGGTAGACTTTGAAAGAAGTGTGTTCCTTCTGTTGCATACTTTCAAGTTCACAATAACAAGAGAATGAAATGAAAATAATAATCAGAAGATTAAAATAAATTCAGAGTAAAGATAAGTATAATCTCCAGGCCAGAGGCTTTAAAAGAGAACAAAGCCTAAATGTGATTTAAAGATCTAAAAACAGAAATTTTGAACATATAATTGTAAATGTTCTTAATGAAGGAAAAAAGACACATAAAAATGTGGTTTCACAACCCAAATGTCCTTCAATTTTGGAATAAAGTGAAATATCTACAGAGTGCATTATTCTTTAGCAATATACAGGAATAAACTGCTGATGTGGACAGCATAGATGAATCTCAAATGCACTGTGCTAAGTAAAAGAAGATAGAGCCCAAAGGTTACATATTACATGATTCCATTTGTAAGACATTATGGGAAAAGTGGCTACCAGGAGTTGGCAGGGAGGGATTGAAGGGGTTGAACACAAAGGAGCAGGATGGAATTTCGGGGGATAATGGAAATGTTCTATATCTTGACTGTGATAGAGATTATTGGATTATAAGTATTTATCACAACTTGCAGGACTAACCACTAAAATAGGTGAATTTTATTATTATGGAATTTATGCCTTAACTTTTAAATATGGAAAATAAATGTCTTCAAAGGGAATTCACAGTAACAAAAGGTTAGTAAAAACATGAAAAGGGTATATTAATATGTTATATTTGTAATCTGGGCATAAAAATAAATATTAGGAGTGCATGCATGTGTGTGTATGTGTGTGTGTGTGAATGTTAGAGCAGGCAACTAGGACATGGGGCTGATACCAGATGCAGGTGCTTGAAGATTGGGGGCAGGTGTTAAAGTACACAACCTCAGGCAGAGGCTAATTGGAGGGGGCTGATTACCACAGTCAAGAAGCACATCTAATCAACTTGTCAGCTATCTCTGCCTCCCTACATGAACTGTGGCAAATTGCTTGTGCTCTCTGTCTCTGTCTCTCTCTCTCTTTCTGAAAGTGTACTTTCATTTTCAATTAAAAGGACTGCTGCTTGCTTGGCTTACATTGTGCATCCTGAAATTATTTTCTCCCCACTGTCACCAAGAACTTAGAAAAACCTCTACTCAGACGCTGCTAACATAACCATTTCAACAGTCATTCTTGATAAATCAGATGATAATATTTAGTAAATGCAGAGATTTAAATTTTCTTCAGTCCTACAAGGATACATTTATAGAATCAAAACAGTAGTTGTAAGAAAAAGATTAGAAACTAGGAGTAGACTGCTGGCATGAGGCTTTAGTGAAGGACAGTTGACTGGGCAATGATAGGATCTGGTTTTGATATAACCCAGTTAGGAAATTCTTATGGAAGTTCTGATGAGTAAAACTAAAGTCTCAAAATCTCAAAAACTACTAAAGTTACATTCTCAGCTGTGTTGTATTGCCTCCACAATGTTTGTCTCCAAGTGTTTGCCAAAGGTACAATTTGATTTGAGTACAAATAAAATTTCTGGATGAATGTGGACAACTCATGGTGTTGTACAATAATATGTTGCTCTTTATTTACCCCTAATGGACTGTTGGTACTTATTAGACTTAAGGAATTATTACTGTGGTCCTGAGAATGAGAAAAGACAATATAGCTTCTAAAGTTGCAAAGGGAGAATTTAACAATGCCGTATGTTATGTTTTTTCCTTCCTCTCCCATTTCTGTGCATGTGCTATTTTTTCTCACAGATCCTTCAATAAGCTGGTAAAAAAAAGTGCCTTTATGTATGTTTCAATTAACTTTTATGTTTCTTAAGTAATTAAATGTTTTTGTTAGTGATGTGTGACCTGAAAGTGCTGTTTCATATAATTCCATCAAGTAATCCTGAAGATTGGCTAAAATGTGGTAGAGCATTTTATAAATTTTTTTAAAAATTTCAATAGATTTAGGGAGTTCAAGTGCCTTCTTTTTTTGTTAAATGGATGAAGTATATAATGGTGAAGTTAGGGCTTTTAGTGTATCCATCACCCAAATAGTTTATATTGTACCCAATAGGTAATTTTTGATCCCTCCCCTCTTCCAAATCTCCAAAGTCTATTATACAACTCTGTATGACCATGCATACCAATTGTTTAGCTCCTACTTGTGAGTACATTCAGTATTTATTTTTCATTCCTGAGACACTTCACTTAGGATAATGGCTTCCATGTCCATCCAAGTTGCTGTGAAAGACATTGTTTCATTCTTTTTTGATGGCTGAGCAATATTTCATGGTGTGTGTGTATGTGTGTGTGTGTGTGTGTGTGTTTGTATGTATACACATATATATTTTTTATCAACTTATCAATTGATGGCCACTTAGGTTGATACAATATCTTTGCAATTATGAACTGTGCTGCAGTGAACATGAGTGCATGTGTCTTTTTGATATAATGACTTCTTTTCTTTTGGGTAGATGGTAATGGGATTGCTGGATCTACTTTTAGTTCTTTGAGGAATATTTATACTATTTTTCATAGAGGTTGTACTAATTTACAGTCTCTCAACAGTGTATAAATGTTGCCTTTTCACCACATCTGTGCCAACATCTATTGGTTTTTGACTTTTGAAAAATGGCCACTCTGACAAGGGTAAGGTTGTATCTCATTGTGGTTTTAAATTGCATTTCCCTGATGATTGGTGATGTTGAGGATATTTCCATATGTTTGTGGGACATTTGTGTATCTTCTTTTGTAAAATGTCTGCTCATGTCTTTTGCCCACTTTTTGTTAGGGTTATTTGTCATTTGTTTTTGTTTTTCTTGCTGATTTGTTTGAGATCCTTGTAGATTGTGGATACTAGTCCTTTGTCCAATGTATAGTTTGAAAATATTTTCTTCCATTCTGTAGGTTGTCTATTTACTCTGTTGGGTATTTTTTTTGCTTGTGCAAAGCTTTTGGGTTAAATAAATCCCATTTATTTATTTTTGTTTCTGTTAGATTTGCTTTTGTGGTCTTAGTCATAAATTCTTTGCCTAGGCCAATGTCCAGAAGAGGTTTCCTAAGTTTTTCCTAGAATTTTTATGGTTTCAGATATCACATTTAAGTCTTGAGTTAATTTTTTATATGATGAGAGAGAAGGATCCAGTTTCATTCTTCTGCATGTGGCTATCCAATTTTCCCAGCACCATTTATCGAATGGGGCATCCTTTCCCCAGTGTATGTTTTTGTCTGCTTTGTCAAAGATCAGTGGGTTGTAGGTGTGTGGTTTTATTTGTGAGTTCTCTATTCTGTTCCATTGATCTATGTGTCTACATTTATATCAGTGTGATGCTGTTTTGGTTACTATAGCCTTGTGATATAACATGAAGTCAGGTAATGTGATGCCTCCAGATGTGTTCTTTTTGCTTAGAGTTGCTTTGGCTCTTTAGGTTCTTTTTTCATTACACATGAAGTGTACAATTTTTTTGTCTAATTGCATGGGATAAATGACATTGGTATTTTGATGAGAATCACAAATCTGGGATCTGTAAATCAGATCCCCATTTACAGATGGGAATCTGTAAATCACTTTGGGAAGTATGTATATTTTAACAATATTAATTCTTCCAATTGATGAGCATGAGTTGTATTTTAATCTGTTTGTGTCATCAACAATTTCAGTTATCAGTGTTTTGTAGTTCTCTTTGTAGAGATCTTTCACTCCTTAGTTAAATTTATCCCTAGGTATTTTTTTTTTTGTAGCTATTGTAAATGGTGTTAAGTTTTTATTTGTTTCCAGATCACCTGTTATTAATGTATAGAAATGCCACAGATTTATGTATGCTAATTTTGTAACCTGAGATTTTATCAAATTATTTATCAATTATAGGAGTCTTTTGGAGGAGTCTTTAGAGTTTTCTAGACGTAAGATCATAATTGGCAAACTGGGACAGTTTGATCCTTCTTTTCTGATTTGGATTCCTTTTTTTTTCTTTCTGTGACCTAATTTTTCTGGCTAGGACTTCCAGTACTATGTTGAATACAACTGGTGAAAGTGGGTAACTTTGCCTTATTACAGTTCTTAGGAAGAATGCTTTAAACATTCCCCCATTCAGTATAATATTGGCTGTGGATTTGTCATCTATGGCTTTGATTATTTTGAGGTATGTTCCTTCTATGCTTAGGTTGTTAAGGGTTTTTATCATGAAGGGGTGCTGAATTTTATCAAATATTTTTTCTATATCTATTAAGATAATAATATGGCTTTTCTTTTTAATTTTATGTGTTGAATTACATTTATTTATTTGCATATTTTGAACAATTCTTGCATCTCTGGGATGAAATTCACTTGATTGTGGTGAATTCGTTTTTTGATGTGCTGTTGGAGTTTTTATCTTTACTGAGATGGTTTACCTTCACTTTCATTACAATTAAAAGGAAGTCAAAGTAGCAGAAATGCTGATGCAGAAACAGTTTTTAAAAAATTATGACCTCTTCTTTTTTTCCTACATTTATCATACTTCACATTTCGATTTTAAAATAAGCCTTTTAACAGTTCCCTCTTTTTGCAGACATTTAAAAAAATTATGTTTTCTATTGTTGGTTTTTGTTTTGGAAAAAACTCACTCTTAAAAAGTATTCTGGTAGGACAAGGAAATTCTGGTAAGCAATTAGCAATTTTTTTTTTAATTGTAGAATTTGTGTATTCCCTTTGACTCAGAAATTCTGCTTCTAGAAAATTAACTTGAAAAAATAGTCTTGTGTTATTCTAATAAATCACTGGAAAGAGAGACAATGTGGGGCTGTTTATCATAGGTAAGTGCCAGGATGTGTGTGAGGTGCTGCATTTCATCCCAAGTATTATCCCTTTATAATCTTGATAAATAGAAGTCACTCTAAAGGACTGCAAAACTTTACATGAATTTTTTTAAATAAAAATGTTTTATGTTGATAGTTCTACCATTAAATTAATAAAATGTAGGTTAGAAATTTTTCTTGGCCATATTTAAAGATTTCTATATTGAAATTCTCCTAACTTTTATTTTAAATAGCAATATGGTTTCATACGTGTTAATAGAGTTCTTAGAGGAAATATCAGAAATCTTGTCTACCTACCCAAATTTTTAAATACCCTTATTCTCACTGAGAGAGGAGAGAATGTACTGATCTGTTTTGCTTCCATGTCTTATTTGTACTCTGCCAGGTTGGACATTTAGAACTCTTCTAAACCAAGGCTTTTTGGGTAAGTTATTTCAGATTTACAATTTAGTACCCATGAAGTACCTTTATAGTAGAAATAATGGATCATTTAATGTAAGGTTGCAAGGCAAGTAAAGCAAGTAAAAAACTTACTTAAATGAAAATTTAAGTTACACTTTTATTGCACTGAAGAAAATGGGTTGCCATTAATTGTGGCAGTCAAATGCACTTTCTTATCACATAGGTGTTCATTGTCACGTCAGTGAGTTGTGGACTTGAGTTCGAATACTCTCTGTGGAAATTGTACTTCTTGACCTCAGTTCTCAAAATGAGAAGGGCATTAGTAGCCATCTTTAAAATCAAATCACTTTTGGGTAATGGTATTTGCTAAAAACTCCATTTAAAGTATTTTTCATGACTAGACTGTAGTAGACTATTACAGAGCCTGAGAATATTCATTGGTACTGGCAATTGCAGCCTGACTCTAGTTAGCCTAATTTGATGGATGAAGTTAAAATTATGCTTTGGCATCCCCAGGAGTGATCAGGTGCCCGAGAATTCAGGAATCTGGGCTTAAAAAGATGTTTTAATCAAAACCAACTTTGTTTTTCCCCTTTTAAGGGTTGTTTCTAGTTTAAAACTGTGAGTTTGAACCTTGAAATGAGGATTTCTCAGTGGCAAATTGCACATTGACGCAGTTGATTTTCACAGTTTTCCTTGAGAGCTTCACATTTTTCAGCTACTAAAGGAAATCCTGGCAAATTAAACAACTCTAGGGTGCAAGGTTGTGGGAGGATTGAAGGGTTGAAGTGAATTTGGCAAAGCTCAAATCAATGGAAACTCAAGCAAATATGTGTTAAAATTATCTGTTTTAACCAAACTTTGTCTGTAATGTTGTACCATATTATCTGCCTATTTCATTTATTTCGAATGAAGTGGATCATTTGAATACAGGACATTAAACTTCAGGAAAAATAACTACAACTAAAAGCCACATGCACAAAGAAAGAGTTGCACAATTTTTTGGCAGCATTCGCAAAATTTTTGCTTTCTTTTTTGTGGCACTGTCAATATTTAGACTATTCTATTTTCAGTATTTCTTATGTGTAAATGTTCTGTTCTCCCACTGCAAATTAAATAATCCATGCTACTTTAATGGAGATGCATTATTTGAAACAAATTGGTTATTCTCAATATTGAATTCAAAGTCAACCTTATACATATTGAATTACTCAGACCAGCTTTTTCACTCACCAGCTGCTAGATCATAAGCATGTCATTTAAACTCAGAGATTTGAATCTGTTACCAATTAAGTGGGACCAATGTGATCAGGCCTATCCTGACATAGTGTGAAGATCAATTATGCAAGGTCTGTGACCACTGTGAAGTACAGTACAAATGCTGTGTTAATTATTGATAAGCACTGTAGGTTTTTCCTTTGAAAACATGTTTGAAACCCATTGATGCACCCCCTGGAAATGAGTAAATCTGAACCACAGGCCATGACAATCATTCAGGGTGGTGTGCTTATGGGAAGAACTCAGATTTGGGAGTCAGACATAGCTCATTTAGACATCATGTAGGTGACTTAGTAGTCATGAGCCCACAAGTCATTTATTCAGCCATTCTGAACTTCACTTGGTTTTTGATTCATGAGAGTAAATAACAGTGCTGTATTTAGCCCAGTCAAATGTCAATCCTCCTACCTAATTTACCTGTCAGAGAGACCAAAGTTGGAATTTCATAAGCAAGGTACATTCAGAACCCTACTGCCTGGGCAGGCTACTTGGGATAAAAGTCAACCCCAGTTACAGAAAGAATCTTCAACAATGTTAAAATGCTTAAATCGCATGCACTCTTTAAACTCTAATTGAATATACATAAATATTTACATATCTATAGTTATTTTTAACAAAAAATTCCTAGGATTTGTTTTTGATAAAACTTTAGTCCATGTACCTTAGTGCTGCTGTTGTGAGTCATTTTTGCTTTCAACAGTTTCAACCTGTCCTTTCCTTCACACTATGTTTGTTTTTATTCACTCACAGTGTTCTTATTTGGTGTTGGGCACTATGGTAGGTGCTGGTAATACAACAAAGAGCAAAAAAGATACACTCCCTGCCCTAATGGTGCTCATAGTCAGCCACTAATGAACATCACCCCAATAAAAAATAAAATGTAGAATTGCACTTGTGTTAAGTGCTCTGCAGGAACACTGTACTTGGCTGGGAGAACTTTCCTACCCCAGATACAGGGAGCTTCTCTCATTTCACTCTTAAATCTAAGTGATTTGCAGACATGCCATGCATGAGAAACATTATGAGGTGCAAATGGGATTTTAACAACAACATCTAATATTGACTTTAAAAAATATTCCTCTCTGCAGAAAGGCTTCCCTTGATGACCTAAAGCCTGTAGCCTCCTCGCCTTAACCATGAACTTAATCCTTTTAGTGCTGGCCCCCAGCAGGCCTACACCCAACTTGCACATCTCCATCTATTCTGTCCCTGGCTTGTCACACTTTAATGCTGTCTACAGTTTGCTAGTGTTTCCAGGTACTATAATCCCTATCCTGGAATACCAGTTTTTCTGTACTAGGAACTTCCATGTGACCCATCCTTCCCAGTCAACAGGTACGTGCCCCTGTCTGGGGCCACCTGCATCTTGGCCACCTGTTGTGCTTCCCATGACATTTTCTCATTTTCCCTGTGGACTGATCTGGATGTGGGCTCATGTTTCCTAATGTACAGCCGTGATAATTGCCTCTCGGTCTTGCTCCTATACTCAAACCTCCAGCCTTGGTTCCACCTTGATGGACTTCTTAGCAGTGTCCTGAATTTTCTGCACTGTCCCGGGTCATACTAATCTGGATCGGGTTGGTCCCTGCAGAGTTGGTATAAGTGGTGGATATTTAAAGAGGTTTAGATGGTCAGCTTTCTGAAGAAGGTGATATTTGAGTTTGTCCTTAAAACAGATTAAATTGAAATAGGCAGAGAAAAGGTAAAAGGCCTTTCTAGGTGACAGAATTTTGGGAGCATAAACGTTGAGGGGAAAATGCACAAGTTGTATTGGAGAGCAGTGAGTAACCCTGTAACCTGCTGGCTTCAGCACACATTTATCTAGTGCTGGCCGTGTACCAACCTCCTGCTCAACGCTGGGAGTATAACGATGACTGAAATAAACTCTCTCTTCTTCAGAAGGAGAAGGGGAAGTCACAAGTTATATATGGAAATTACAGGGATTGTATTATGTAGCTTTAAAGGGATAATACGTTTAGACGTCATTTTTTAGGTAAACCAGAGTTTTTAATGCTGTTGCAGGGTAGTTTAAATGGAAAATATAAGACTTTTTTCTCAATCTTACTCTGTTATCTAGAATCAACCCTCTATGGAAGATACTTACTTCACGATAACTACATTTATACTTATTTTGTATAAATTTTGTTTTTCCTCTACAGAGCGCAAATAACCCTGTAGGAAGTAACATTTTATGCAGCTACAGCATTCTAAACTTTTTTCATGACGTTCATTCAAAACCTTCAGTATATGAATGTAAGTTTTGATGAGAAGGTTTAATGTAATGGAAACTTAACAATAAAATAAAAGCACATTTTACTACCTAATTCTCATTTAATTAGAATAGAATTTTCATTTCTGCTATGAAACAATGTTGATCGCTAAAACATACACTCTTTAAAAAATTAATCTCTCTTTGTCTCTCATACACACACACATGCACACACAAATGAACAGTTTCATATACGTAAACACAACTTTTCCCTCTATTCTTCATTGTTCCTTCAAAATAAATCTCAAAAATTCTCATATTTAGGCTTTTAAAATGATTAAATTCTTATTTTTCTTTTAAATATTTTGATTTTCAAAACTATTTTCAGTGTAATAGCTATTTCTTTAAAACATTCTGTCCCATCACTAAGCACGATATAGTTTTCATTTTCAGTGGGCTCTGCACACACATGTGCAGTCTTAGGGATCAGGAAAGATGAGGGTGAGAATGGCCATTTTCAGGTATGTGAAAAGTGCTAATGTGCTATTTTCTGTGACTACCTTTGTAGAGAAGAAAATATTAATATAAAGTGATGGACTATAAATGTAGCATGTGTTTCTTTCAGAACGGATGCTCCACTAGGGACTCTTACATAGGTTGCCTCCTCAAACTGGCTGTAAGTGATAAGCGTTTTTATTTTCCCATATTATAGATGAGGGTAAAGAGGCTAAGGCAGGGCTCAGCAGGTGACAGAGGTGGGACCTGAATCTCCGTAGATCTTCCTGCCGCGATATCTCACTGTCTCACATAATTCAGGACCTTTAGGGCAAATTGTCTTGCTGCTAAGATCGGTTAATAGTACAGTGGATTGCTAAAGGGGTTTGGCAACTGATACTTTGACAAGGTTTAACAACGGGATACAATCTTTTTGTGTGAAATAGTTTAGGCTTATATATTTCTGCCTAAAGAATGAAAAACAGACAATGTGGCCTTTAATATGGGCAAGAATACCAGGAGAAGATTTTTAAATTAATAAATATTTTGCACTTTCAAAGGATAAACAAACTCATTCTCAGGCCTCAATAGGATAACGAGGCGACACTTGGATCTCTAGACTCTCTTTTGCTTTGAGTGTATTTGTCTCCGTTCCTCATGGGTACCACATATACGTGTGTGTGTGTGTGTGTGTGTGTGTGTGTGTGTGTGTGTGTGTAAAATGGGCTTTTCTATCCCTTTCTCCTATCTATGCCAATGGGAATAAGGACAAAAACATTCTAGGACTATCAGCTTCTTCTGGCTTCTCAGATGATCCAGCAGGTGGAGGCCCCACTTGCCAGCACTAGTCATAAGCACCCAAGGCCCCACCCCAGCTACTGAGCAGGTGCCTGTGCCAGGGCTTCAACAGAAGGGCTGGGTGGCTCCTGTGCTGGTCTCCAGAAAGCCTTGTGACAGGGGAGCGGTAGGAAAGGCGATCTAAAATCTGCTAGATAAGCCAGCTTCCATTGTCAACCCTCGAGTTTCCAAACTTGAGTAATTTTTGTTTAATGTTCAAGTGAGAATGAAACAAAGGAAAAGCTCCCTGAATTACTTTAAAATGTTATAAAAGCCTCCATTTTGGCAATCTACAGCCACTACTGAAAATGTAAGCACTTAAAGCAGATCACAACAGGTGAATTCAATCAAACGCTCATGTGTGAAATATAAGCTCAGTTGTAAGCCGTTCTGAAGAACTATTATGCCAATAAAGAGCAAGTGGTAATGGATTTTTTTTCCAGTGAGGCACAAATGGGGACTTTATAATTTACTTCTTATGGGGCCAATTGAAAAAACCCATTGTGATCTACTGTGGAGTACCCCTGCTTTAAAAAATATCAATTACTTGGTTTTGCAATTAAAAACATAAATTAACTATGCTTTATTTTATATTACATTTTCTAGAATCATAAAGGTGAATAAAGTACTATTTCCATACTTTGCAAGACCTTTTATCATTTCTCAATGTGTGAAACTTTAATTAAGTTTGCTTTTTCTTCCCCTTGGCATTGACAATTTTTTCTGTAGTTAAAATTTCTGCCTATTTTTTTTCTCTGTATGAGGACCTTTTGAAATACTGAGAATCAGTTTTGTTCACCATTCACCAAGACATTTTTACCCTTCCAATCAAATTCAGGGTAAAATTTTACTCTCAGCCTAAAGCTTTAAGTGTGTGTGAACCATCTTTGTACAAAGATGTGTTCTACTAGTTCCTTCTGTACACCGAAGAGTCGAGTATCTAATCCTATAGGTTTAAGAAGTACTGTTTGACTAAATGGCATATTCTTTAAATTAAAAAAAGTTGTATATTAAATAGAACAAGGAAAGGAAGTGGTGTTTGGCAACATAAAGGTATATCTTTTCCTAAAGCCTGCCCCAAAGTAGGTGAAATGGCCAGTTATGTAAATAGTTAAATTGAATGGACTCACCCCAGTCTAGGACTCTGATAGATGGAGTGGAGAGGCTGATATGCAGCCAAGACTAGAGCCCAGTTCTTTTGATTGCTAACTTAATGCTCTTTTCAATACAAGATAGTGGACTAAGATCATTTTTGCCCTGTCCACAATCTCATTCATGACTTCCTTGATGGCTCTGTTGTAAATCCTCTGAAGCCGTGCACATTTTCTCTAGTAGAAATCTATTGTTTTGGTCTTGATGGCTTTCATGGCTTTTTCTATAGCAACGATGACATCTTCAATGGTATAATCCTTCCATATTTTCATGGTGTTCTCTCTGTCAGGGTTCTCTTCCATGGCATTGACAACCCTTTCCATAGAGTATCATGTGTAATAAGGCTTACACATCCTTATGAGCCCTTGATCTAGAGACTGAATTAGAGACATTATGTTTAGGGGCAAGTAGACCTTCGTGCCTTTGTTGTTGAACTCATGGGGTTCTGGGTGATCAGGGGCATTATCCAATATCAAAGGAACATTCAAAGGCAGTCCCTTACTGATAAGGAATTTCCTGACTTCAGGGACAAAGGATCCATGGACCCAATCTAGAAAAAATGTTCTTATTGTCCAGGCCTTCTTGTAGTGTAATCAAAAGACAGTCAACTGGTATTTACTTTTGCTTCAAGGTTTGGGGTTAGAAGTTTGTAGATAAAGGCAGTCCTCATCATAAACCCAAATGCATTTGCACAAAACAGTAAGAGTTAACCTATCTCTTTCTGCCTTAAATCCTGGTGCTTACTTTCCTTCCTTACTAATAAATGTCCTTTGTGGCATTTTTTTTTCACGATAGTGCACTTTTGTCTGCATTAAAGACCTGTTTAGGCAGATATTCTTTCTCATCAATGATTTTTTTAATGGCAGACGCCTCTGCTGCCTCTTGGTTGGCAGAAGCTGCTTCTCCTGTTATCTTGACATTTCTTAACCAAATCTCTTTCTAAAATTATCAGACTATCCATTGTTGGCATTAAATTCTGTAGTTTTAGATCCTTAACCTTCCTTTTGCTTTAAGTTGTCATATAATGACTTCACTTTTTCTTGAATTATATTAGAGTCTATAAGCATGCCTGTCTTATAGCAATCCTGCGCCTACATAAAAGCTGCATTTTCAATACGAGATAAAAATGCAACATTTTTGTTCCTGCTATTGTAGCTTCACCGAATGCTTCATGAATTGCGTTTTCTTTCTTATCAATGGTCCAAACACTGGGCTCATTTATCTTGAAATGGTGGACAACTGCAGCTGCAGACCTCAATCTACAGTACATACCTACCAAGCAATTCAGCTTTTTCTTGTAATGTCATGACTTTTCTCTGCTTTTTGGGAGCACTTCCTATGGGTCCTATGGTGTTATTCAAGGTTCACGGTATTGTACTAAGCACTATGAAAAATATACGAGAACTGCAAAAGAGCACTTTTTACTGTGATATGCAATTTACTGTATATCGTAGATATGATTAGCATCATGTGACCTTTTAAGTGGATACTTGCAACACTTCAGTTTACCCTAATAGCAACAGGGGTGGCTATGAAATTATTGCAGTAGTACTACAAGAATTTGATGTAGACAAGGAAAACAACATAATATAAATTGCTTTCACTAAAAAGTCATTATCATATGTGCAATGGAACAGAATTCCACAATGCTTTAGGGTTCAGAGACTGCAGATCCCAATCTATGGCATCAGAGCTAACAAGTAGGATTACAGTGGGACCTCCTAAATGAAGGATAAATCAAAGATCTATCAGATATGATTGTAGTTTGTTGTAAAAGACCTCTTAGTAATTATAATTGTAATTACTACATAGAACTGTTTGATAGTGTTTTGTATGTGTTAGGTGACTTGTAGATTTCTGCTGAATTCATTTATCCTGGAAGCCTCCACTTATTGAAAGTCCCATTACCCACAGGACAGGAGAATCTTTTAGGAAAATGTATGACATAATGTCAATTTATAACCTGAAGTGCAAGAGTCCTACCAGTTTCCCAGAGGCATAAATTCTCCCAAAGAGTGCTTCCCCAATAGATATCATCATTGTCATCATAATCATTTACACTACCATCCTTTCTCTTTATTGAGTACTTATTTATGCCAGGCCCTCTGTAGATGTTCTCTTATTTAACTCTCAGTCATAACTCAGGAGAGTGATAGTACTCACCTCAATTCACGAATGAAGACGTGAAAGCCTAAGGCAGATATTGTTATCTCCATTTTACATAATATAAACTGAAACTCAGAGAAATTATGGTTTTTACTTAATTCATGCAAAGAGTAAAATGCAGATCCAGAATCCGAATAATCCAGGTCCTTCTAATTTCAACACCACCAACTGCACACAATTTCACAGTCACCGTGGGAGAAGAGGAAGTGGTTTTTAAATTTTATTTTAATTTACATACAATAAAATTCACTCTTTTTGGTTGCAGTTCCATAAATTTTGGCAAATACATAATGTTGTATAGCCATAACCACATTCAATATATAGAATAGTTCCATTACCACCCCAAAATTTGCTCATATTGTCCGTCTGCAGTCAAATCCTCCTACACCCCTAACCCCTTGGAACTACTGGTGTATTCTTTGTTCTCACAGTTTTGGCTTTTCCAGAGTGGTGTATAAATGGCATCTACAGAGCACAGACTTTTTGGTCTGGCTTCTTTTACTTAGCATAATGCATTTGAGAGTCATGCAGGTTGCCATGTGCATGAATATGAGTAAAATGAGTCTGTACATGTACCATAGTTTGTTTATCCATTCAGCACTCTAGGCTGCCCTTGCTCCTAGAACGGGCTGTTAGCCAGTGAGCCTCAGTTTTCCTCCCTGTCGTCACTCCACCAGTAGCTTGGGCTCATTCACAGGGTGGTCTCCATGTTCCCAATGCAGTGGATGGAAAAGTGTTTGTGTACTAGCCCATCTCCTCTCTTGCTTGCATGAATATTTCCCCATCCTTTGCTTACGTCTAATTTGCTGCTATTCTGTGGGCCAAAGAGAGTCACTTGGCGAAGCTCCAGAATAACAACTCCACTTTTTGAAAAGACATGTGACAAGGCCAGATTGCAAATTGTGTAAAATCAGATAGATTACTCTCTCCAAATCTCAGCTGGTTCCTCTGTGAAGAAGTTATAATAATACACACTTGTTAGAATTGTTTTGAAAATTAAAAATTTTTAAAAATGAAAATCTCCTAATAAAGCAGTCTCTTAAAAAACAGTAACTGTAATTATCCCTAGAGTATCTGGAAAGGATACTATTCATTAGGCAAGAAACACTAGAGTATAAAGAAAATGATTTTCTAGTTTATGATTGTTCTACCAACTCAATGTGTTATTTTGAGTTAATTGATTTATGTCTAATTTTCAAAATAAACTATAAATATGAGCAATAATAATAATAAATACATGAGTGAATATGATAACTCTTGCTTTCTGACCTTATATGGTTATTGGGGGGAAAGTTGAATGCATTACTAAAATATACATTATTATTAGAATGGCTGACATGGAAAGGCACCAGGATATAGTTGAACACCTGTTGGTCTTAGAAGACCAGACTTTGAGCACTAACTTTGACATTTACTGTATGGTCATGAGCAAGTTACTTAATTTCTAAGTCTCAATTCTCTCATCTGAAAAATGTGGGTTATCCATTCATGACTCCCAGGTTACTGTGAAGACCAAGTGAAACAGTTCACTTGGACTTTCCAAATTGATACATGAGAAAGAGAGAGAGTCAATAAATCATGGGTTCCCTGTGCTTACAGATTCTGCTCCTCAAAGCATTGGGATGTACATGAAAGGTCATACTGACTGTAGTAACGTGTTCTATTAATTTATATAATCATCTTCACAGATGGTCACAAGTACCCAGGACAGGCAGGTGACATAATTGAGTGTAATGCAACAGGACATGGTAGATTCTGTAGTACATGGAAGCGTTCTTGGCCCATCAAAAGCAGGAAATTATTAACCACTACTTAGTTTAACAAGATGAATATTGCCATATGGTACCATGGGGCACATGGGATAAGGGCCCATTACAACTTTAATAAAGCTGCAATATTAGTTTTATTTTTAGTGAGGTTTATGTCCCAAACATGAGCTGATCAAATAAAAATATGTGTATGGTAGATTGGGCATGCAGGCGGCCCCATGTTTGACTTCTGATTGAAAAGTCACTGTCAGATTCTTTTTGCACCTTTATTAAACAGCCCCTCTGCATGGAACTGTCATGTGAAGTATGTTCCGCGGTTCATCTTACCTTCACTGTCAGTGCTTACATTAAGGAAGGAAGCATTATTTTATGAAAGACACATGAATGGATATGTTCCTCTTAAGTGGGATCCTACTTCTAATTGGGAGGAGAAAAATACTGTAAGCTTTCTGTTACAATAATATTCTCCCAGGTTGGCACACATTTTGGTGATGCTCTGGTGCTTTGAGAAAGTCACTTAACCACTTTCCTCATCTATAAAATGAAGGTATTGAATTAGATTAAATCTATAGTGATTTCCAACTCTATTATTCCATGATTCTGTAGTGAGATTGGTAGTAATTATACTTTGAAACGTGCTCTTCAGTGTGCTTTTCTGTTTTATCTTGAGAAAGGAAAAGCAAATAACTCTGCTATAGCTTCTTGCTGTATCTTGCAACAAAAAGATTTCCCATTTATACAAATAAAAAATTGTTTTCAACAATCTTGCCATAGGCCAGGGTATTTTTAGCCATGAATAAATTTAACTCATATGCATTATTGTTTAATGACATTGTGAGGTATCAGAGTAAATTATTACCTGCTATCATAGAACACCTAATTTTAACTTAGTTCAATAATTTTCTGAAACATTTGGTTCTAAATAGTTATAGACCTTTACTAATTTGGCACTAAAAAAATTAAATGTAACATCTGTGTTTGTGAATTAACATTTACATTCCAAATGTTATTGTGAAGGTTCTACATGTTAGATAAAATGCCTTGGTCTTTATAAGTGTATTTTGGGACTCCAAAAGTGTTTTTTGTTTTCAAATTAAGAATTTATACTCGATTATTCCTAACATATAATGCCTATTAGATTCCCTTGTGTTTGTTCATTTGAAATTTAGCCACAATTTAATAGCTAAAGATTATACTTGGGGCATGGATTTATTTCATGAGTTTTGGAAAAAAAAAAAACCTAAGAAAAAATTTGTTTGAAGTGTTTGGTCATTGCCTGTTCAGTCCATAACAAAGGTAATATGAGGTAACAAATTGGGGCAGGGGTGTCAAGCATATGTGGACTACTGCAGTTGACACCTGATTAGCCACTTTTATCCACCTCTCTCCATGATATTGCACACCAAGTGCCTCTTTTAGCACTTCATAATCATGATATAAATTAACTGGAACATAGGTCATCCACAGGAAAGCAAAAGCTACAGTGTCATAACATGCACTTTTGTTTATTTTAGTTTTAATTAACTAACAATAATTGTATGAATCTATGGGGTGTGGAATGATCAAGTCATGCTAATTAGCATATCCATCACCTGAAATATTTACCATTTCTTTGTGGTGAGAGCAGATAAGATCCTCTCGCGGCTGTTTTGACATGGGAGAGTAGGTGGACAGGGAAAGGAGAGATGTTGGACAAGATGTGTTTTAATATCTTAATATCACTCAGTAGGGAGACCTGACCCAGGCAATGCTAGGTTCTCACCTGACATTTGATTCCTTTTCCCTTGGAGAAAATGAACATGGAGAAAAAAAGAAATAAAGTACCCTTCTCAGCACTTCACTGAGGAAAAGAGGTGCTGGCAGATGTGACTTCCATATTAAGGCCAATTTGTTAAATGAGGAGAGATAAAAGTGTCCCTATCTGGCCATCCCAGGACAGCCTCTGCCATGCCAGTCTGAGGGAATTCTTCTCTCTGGGCTGCCCTCTTTTGGGGGTACAGAAAAGGTTTCATATCACTGAGTAATTATCCCATTCCTCATCCTGAGATCTTATATTAATAATAAACATATTTTCAGAGAAGGGAAACTGAGTAGGTTTGTGGCTCTGTGTTGCAAATCTGGGTATGGGAGTCCATACAGGTGGGTCTGAAAGAAAAATGATTCAAGGTCTCTGCTTGTCACAAAAAGCAGAGTAACTGTTCTGTAATGTAGCTTCTTGATACATTTAGTAGTTGAGGGGGATGCAGTTAAGTTTCTTGGCCTCTGGAGTATCATTTAGTATGTAGTAGAAGTAATGCCTTATCTTTGATACTTAATGTTAGTTTATCTAGTTTTTGTTGTTGTCATTGTTTGTTGTTGCTGTTGGTACTGAGAGTAGTGGACATTCAGTTCAGTCTGGGGAGAGCCTGCTTGACCTTTGTATCTTCTCCAGAGACAGCTCTGGGAACAGTCACCTGTACAGGCACATGTACCTTTTTCTTTTGGCATCCTGGGAACTTTCCTGGACTGTTTCAAGCAGGCTGGGTCTCTCCTATAGCCTTACTGGTCAAAGGGCTGCCTTTATTTAAAACAGTCTTTTAGAAGGGACTTCAATGAAATGGCACTAATTTGGTTGATGAAAATAAAGATTCAATTCAGGATGTGAAATAAGGCCAACGCCATGAGACAACATTAAATAAAAAAACTGAGCATTTAAGATCACATTGGGAATTAGAAAATAGATGAAGGGCAAGAACTGAAGAAAAGGAAAGGCAGCATTTAAATGAAGACATGTAATGTGCATACAATGAAGAAAGAAAAGATATACAAAAATGGGAAAAAAATAGGAAAGTTGTGAAATCCTATGGCTAAGAAGTGAAATGCATATAGAACATGATTTTAAAATAGACTTTAGTGAAAATAAGGCAATGATGGAAGGAGGAACAAGTGAAAATTTTTGAAATATAATTTGCAGATTGCAGTGGAGGATGTGAAATATTAAGTAAACTTTTAGAACCTCCCATCGTTTAATGTAGTATGAAGATGAGTGTGCGTGTGTGAAAAATAATAGATTCATTTAGGAAATATACATAGTATAAAAAATGTCACAAACATTTTCTCATGCTTCATCAAGTTATATCAGTGCCTGGCTCATTCTCTACCAACTGCAATTATGTTACTTTGGCACTTTAATCTCTGACTCTCTATTAGTGACAACAATGACAACAATGAAAACACTTTCACTAGACAACTTGACAAAGTTATAATTAAAGCCCTAAAAAAAGTACTGGTAGAAAAATTAAGATTGATAAAAGGTGAGAGCTGCCAAATATTTCAACATTCTAATAGAGTAAGTCTATGAGAAAAATATGTAGGTAAACTCCATACTCTTGCAAATTGTTATTACTGATCATTTTACTCTGGGCAGTAGTTAAATTTATTAACAGTTACTTAACTTCATAATAATTCAAAACTAAATAAACATATAATGAAGAGATATTTATTATATCATCATAAAGAGCATTTTCCTCCTTTCAAAAATGTGTGTGATCTCAAGGAGATTTTTGTAGAGTGCAGTGCACTTTTAGAACCAGTTTGCAAGTTTAAGAATAGAATTTAGAGAAGTTTTATTAGTAGTAATAATGGGAAGTTGAAATGGTGAATTATTTTGGGAACCTATATGTTGGCTATATTAACTTTAAAAAGTCGTCTTGCTTATTTGGACACTTCATTACACAAAGAAATGCATAAATGTATTATATTCATTGAACCATTAAATGGGAGTACAGTAAGCCATTAAAATTAATAGATCATCCAGGAAAAGGATAGTTACAGCAGGAAAAAAATAAAACCTGCGTTGATTAGCTGTCAAAGTGTTGCATCTGTTTGTCTAGATGAACAGAGGATCAACTAATTTTGGTAATTGTCTTTCCATGTTATCATCATAATTAATGTGTGTTGTCATCTTTAAAAACTTCAGGTTAGATTTAAATAAGATTATTCTAACTACTGTCTTCAAAAATACTAAAAATAAAATATATGACTTAGAGTTAAGGAAAATTGATTTTATATTCAGCACTCTCAGCGTCCTGGTCTATAACAGCAGCACAAATCTTCATGTGGACAATGTGCAGAAGTGTTGGTTTGTGGGCATGAAAGGTTAAGTGAAAAGTTAAGAAAGATTATAACTGTACAGGACCCTGTAATGTTACAGTAGAATCTCCATTCATAGTTCATGGAAAATGTAAATTAAATATCATTAGCTACAAAGAGACATCTAGGTAATGCATACCTACCATTTTCTTAAAGAACTGAAGTGTTTTCCGTTGTAGTATAAGGTAATAGTCCATGGTTGGTGTTGAGGAAGTTTATAAAGATTTTCTCCTAAGTGTAATTCTAAAAGTTTTACAGTTTTAACTCTTATATTTAGCTTGATGAGCAATTTTGTATTACTTTTTGTGTATGCTATGAGGAAAATGTCAAAGTTCTTTTTTTCCATGTAGATATCCAACTATCCTAATTCCATTTATTGAAAAGACAATTCTTACCCCATTGAATTTCCTTGGCATCTTTGTTGAAAACCAGTTTACAATATAATAATTGTGGTATATTTCTGGGCTAACAAATTTTTGCCATTATCTATATACTTATTCTTATCCTATTTTCATACTCCTTAATTAGTGTGCTTTTATTGTAAATCGTAAATATCAGCTAATTTGATTCCTCTGATTTTGTTTTTCATTTAAAAATCATTTGGACTATTCTAGATCTTTGCCTTTTTATACAAATATTAACATTAGCTTCTCAAATTCTTCTCTAAAGACAACTAGGATTTTGACTGCATTGAATTTTTTAGTCAATTTTAGAAGAATTGACTCCTTAACAATGGTGAAAGCAATGGTCAAATCAATAAAGACAGTATATATCTCCATTTGGTTAGGTCTTCTTTAAATTTTTTCAGCAATATTTAATAGTTTTCAGTTCATAGGCTTTGCACATCTTTTGTTAATTTAATTCTTAAGTATTTTACTTTTTATGGTATTTGGTGGAGTTAAATTTTTGTTTCATTGCTAGATCATTCATTTCTAGTATATAAAACAAAATTCTTTTTTGCATATTGGTCCTAAATCCTGTGAATTTGTTAAACTCATTAGTTTTAGGGGCTTTCAAATAGATTCCTTAGGGTTTTCTACATACACACCATGTTATATGCAGATAAGTGCACTATTATTACTTCCATCTTAAGCTGTATGTCTTTCTTTTATTTCTTTTTTGCCTTCTTATTAATACTTGCTAGCAGTCATGAGAGTTGACATCCTTGTGTTTTTCTCAGTTTCAGGGGGAAAGCATTTCTGGTTTTTACCATTAAGTATGAAAATAGCTTTATGTTTTTCATAGACACACTTTATTGGGTTTAAGAAATTTCTTTTTCTCTCATATGCTAAGAATTTATTTTGTCATGAATGGTATTGAGTATTGTGAAATGTCTTTTCATCTTCTACTAAGGTAATGCTATATTAATAGCTGTTTTATTATATTTAGATAACATATTATGTTAATCTTTGCCTATTAAACCAAATTTGTATACAAGAGAAAAATTTCACTTGTTCTTGGTGAATTATTACATATTTATTAACTGGATTTCCCAATATTTGTAAAGATTTATGCAAATATGTCTATGAAACAAATTGAGAACAATCTCTGTAGAGATTTAAGTTCCTTTTTGAGCAAGAGATCCAACATTTTAAGTTCAGTTTCAAAGGATTGCTATTTTCTAGATGTTTATGTGAACTCTAGAACATCGTTTTTAATTGTAATAAAGTTATTTACCCAAAGTTCTACACACACAGGCATATATAAAAATATATGTACATATAATTAGATATATTTTTTTAATTTACTTTTAATTTTTTTCAGCATATTATGGGGGTACAAATGTTTTGGGTACATATACTGTCTTTGCACTACCCGAGTCAGAGCTTCAAGCATGTCTATCCCCCAGACAGTGTGCACCACACTCATTAGGTGTGAATATAGCCACCCCTTACTTCCCCCTGCCATCTTCCCAACACACGATGAATGTTACTACTATATGTGCACATAAGTGTTGATCAGTTAATACCAGTTTGATGGTGAGTACATGTGGTGCTCATTTTTCCATTCTCAGGATACTTCACTTAGTGAAATGGGCCCCATCTCTATCCAGGATAATACAAGAGGTGCTAGATCATCATTGTTTTTTGTGGCTAAGTAGAACTCCATGGTATACATATACCACATTTTTTTAATCCACTTATGTATAGATGGGCACTTGGGTTATTACCTCATCTTTGCAATTGTGAATTGTGCTGCTATAAACATCTAGTGCAGATGTCTTTTTTATAGAATGTCTTGTGTTCTTTTGGGTAGATGCCCAGTAATGGATTGCTGGATCAAATGATAGTTCTAATTGTAGCTCTTTGAAGTATCTCCATATTACTTTCCGTAGAGGTTATACTAGTTTGCAGTCCCACCAGCAGTATAGGAGTGTTCCTATCTTTCCTCATTTATGCCAACATTTATTATTTCAGGTCTTTTTGATAAAGACCATTCTCATTGGAGATAAGTGATGTCTCGTTGTGGTTTTGATTTGCATTTCCCTGATGATTAGAGATGTTGAGCCTTTTTTCATATGTTTGCTGGCCATTATTCTATCTTCTTTTAAAAAGTTTCTGTTCATGTCCTTTGTGCACTTTTTGATAGAGTTATTTGAATTCTTCTTGCTGATTTTCCTGAGTTTGATATAGATTCTAGTTATCAGCCCTTTATCAGATGTGTAGCATGCAATATTTTCTCCCACTCTATAGATTGTCTGTTTGCTCTCATGATAGTTTCCTTGGCTGTGAAGAAGCTTTTAAATTTGATTAGGTCCCATTTATTTATTTTTGTTTTTGCTGTGATTGCCTTTGGGATCTTTTCCATAAGTTCTTTCCCTAGGCCTATGTCTATAAGTGTTTTTCCAACATTGTCTTCTAGAATTAATATAATTTCATGTGTTAGGTTCAAGTCTATTATTCACTGTGAGTTGATTTTTCTGAGAGGTGATAGATGTGGATCCTGTTTCTGTTTTCTACATGTGGCTATCTGATTTTCCCAGCACCATTTATTGAGTAAGGATTCTTTTCCCCAGTGTATGTTTTTGTATCCTTTGTCAAAGATGAGATAGCTATATGCAGATGGTTTTATATCTGGGTTCTCAGTTCTGATCCGTAGGCCTATGTCTTTGTTCTTGTGTCTGCCCTATGCTGTTTCAGTTACTATAGCCTTGTAGTATAGCTTGAAGTCTGGTAAATTGATGCCTCCCAATTTGTTCTTTTTGCTTAAGATTGCTTTTGCTAAATGGGGTCTTCTCTGGTTCCATACAAAATGTAGATTTTTTCTAGATCTGTAAAAAATGATATTGCTATTTTAATAGGGATTCAATTGAGTCTTTAGATCACTTTGGGTACTACAGACATTTTAACAATGTTGATTCAGCCGACCCATGAACATGGTATGATTTTCTATCTGTTTACATCCTCTATTTCCTTCCTCAGTGTTTTGTAGTTCTCCCTGTAGAGGTCTTTCACCTCTTTAGTTAAATATATTCCTAGGTATTTTCTTTTCTTTTTTGCTATTGTGAAGGCTATTGAGTCTTTGATTTGGTTCTCAGTTTGACTGTTGTTGGCATATAGGAATGCTATAGATTTGTGTACATTGATTTTGTAACCTGAGACTTTGCTGAATTTCCTACCAGTCCTAGTAGTGTAACGGCCGAATCTTTGGAGTTTTCTAGATATAAGATCATATCATCTGCAAAGAGTGATAGTTTTACCTCTTCTAGCCCCATGGATGCCCTTGATTTCCTTCTCTTGTTGATGCTCTGCTAGGACTTCCAGCACTATCTTGAATAGAAGCAGTGACAGAGGGCAAACTTGTCTGGTTCCAGTTCTAAGCAGGAATGTTTTTAATTTTTCCACATTCAGTATGATGTTGGCTGTGGGTTTGTCATATATATATATATATATATATATATATATATATATACACACACATATATATATATATATATCTTGTATCATTTTTAGGTAAGTCCCTTCTATGCCTATTTTCTTAAGCATTCTTATCATAAAAGGGTGTTGAATTTTGTCAAATGCTTTCTCTGCATTTATTGAGAGGATCATATGCTCTTTGTTTTTGCTTGTATTTATGTTGTGAATTGTATTTATAGATTGGCGTATGTTGAACCATCCCTGCATTTCTGGGATGAAGCCCACTTGGTTGTGATGGATTATTTTTTTGCTAAGGATCTGAATTCGGTTTGCTAGGATTTTGTTGAGAATTTTTGAGGCTTTCCACTGTGTTTTGTAATTCCTTGAATAAATTCTTCATTTACATAAGTTCTGTTTGATTTTTCTTTAATATTTTAATTTCTTTTAATGAATTTTTCTTCCAAGTCCTGGATTTTTTTTTTGCATGTGTGTGTGGTTTCTTTGTGTTATGTATCTATTTTCTATTTCATACCATTGAGTTTTCTTACAATCCGTGTTCAAAATAATTCTTCTGTCATTTTAGTGTTCTGAATTTGGTTGATGTCCATTGCTAGAGAGCTGGTGTTCCCCTAAGGTGTGCTTTCTGTTTCATTCTTCATACTTCCAGAGTTTTTTCGCTGATTCCTTTCCCTCTTGATCAGCTGTTGCTTCTTACCTTTAGATTTTCATTTAGATAATTACACGCCCTGTTTACTCTCTGAGGCAGTAGGTGGTGTTTGTGGGTGAGATTTGACCACACCCTGTATGATGAGCCAGTAGATGCAGTAAAAGGGTGTGCAGAATGACTTCCCTGTCAGTAGGTGGCACTTGCTGGCAGGAGCAAGCTGCAGTGGTGTTTTTGGGTCCTGTAATCAGCTCCAGTTCCTCTGGAGAGGCATTCTAGTGCCACAGGTGCTGGGTGAGGCCCTGAGCTTCCAGTTGTGTCCTTATTCTCCACCTCAGCAGGGGAAGGTGGGGCGTAAGGCTGGGCAGGGCTGGGTTGAGTGAGCTTGTCCTCAAGCTCCACAAATACTGTTAGGGGTTAAAGTTCTGTTCTCTGCCTCTGCACAAAGCTACCAGGGAGGGGCTGAAAGGGCCCCACTCAGCCAAAAAAGTCTGTGTGGGGGGGTGGGGCTGTCTGAGACCTACAGTCTGGAGCAGGCCTCATTCCTTTCCACACTCTCTTATACTGTGGTTTCTCCTGGGCCTCTGCTAACCAGAAGGACCTCAAACCAGTGGATCTCCCCTGACATGTGAGCCAGGAGGTTTGCTGCCCAAGATCATAGCCTGAGCTGGGAGTGCGACCCTCCCATGGGAGGAAGATTGCCCCTCAAGCACGCTGCCTCTGATCTGCCCTGGGAGGCACACACACCTTAGTAGACTCATCAAAATTATCCCTTTTGTGCCCCAGGACAATGCATTCGAGACTTAGGTGTATGGGATTTGGCCTGCAGGCCTGTTCCCTGGGCCCTGGAAATCAATCCTTGACCCTGCCAGGGAGAAGAGTGGTGGTCTCAAGTCACCCCTGGGGTGCCCAAGCTGGATCAATGTCTCTCCACCTTGGGACCTGCCCCACTCCGCTGGAGTCACCTGGCAGACAACACTGGGGGTGGCCAGAGGCTAGGGAGCTCACAGTCCGGGGACCCCTCAGTCTGCTGTAGGGCCCCAAAAGGAAAGGTCTAGTTCCCTGTGGATGCCTCTAGTTGGTGGCTAAATTGTCTCTCTCAGCAGCTGAGGGTAGGGAAGGGGAAAGGGAGAATGAAGCAATATGGTGCCTGTGATCGGCTTGGATCTGCAGGCCGGGAGGTGCCCCGAGGGAGCTGGGAGCCTGGCATCCTGTCCGCAAGAAGCTCTCCGCTCACTGGTGGCAGCTGTGTCTGGGTTGGTGTTGGCTGGTCTCTCCAATTGCCTGGAGCCCACCAGTAGTCCAAGATGCAAGGGAGGGGAAAGTTAACTACTCCACCTACCCTTGTCACTGGTCTCCAAGTCTCTCAAGGTTTAGACCCTAATGATGCCTTTCTCCTTCCGGTTTTGCTCCTCAGTATCTTCCTGTGGAGTCTCCTGTAGTTTCAGGCACCCTTCCTTCTGACCCTCATCCAGTCTATGTTTATCTGCCTGTTTATTTTTTTCACTTTCATCTAAAATCTATCTTTCTGTAGAGATACTCTGGCTGGCAGTTTTTCTTGTCTGCCATCTTGCCCCTCCTCCCTGCCTCTCCTAGATATATGTTTTATAAGATAGAAATACTTGAGCAATTGATCAGGAAATGTCCTATGTATCAAAATAAAAAAATAGGTATATACATATTTCTATATACATATTTTTGAATGTTAATTATCCTTTCAAAGAAGCCAATGAATTTTCATTTTAGAAAATTCTAAAATGCATATTAATATCACTCATATAATGAATCTTTAGTTTCTAGATTTATCACTTTATGAGATACTAGAATTATAGAAATGTTCCAATTTATTTTGAAGAAAAAGGAGACTTTTTAAAATGTATTAAGTCATTTTATTAGCACACTATGCAGAAATTAGTGCTTACAGGAAAAACCTTAACCATTCAGTGTAATGGTTAATATTAATCATAAAAAAATCACATACTCTCAGAACTGTTTTATTTTATCCTTACCATACCCTTATGATTATTGCCATTTTAGAAGCTTCTCTTGTGTGATTATTTCTCTTTTAGAGGCTGAGGAAACTGAGCTTAGAGAATTGACTTCAAAAGCCCCGTCCTCACATGGCTAAGCCATAACCTGGTGCCTAAGCCTGTTCTCTCTTTAGTGTGTCATTGTGCTTCAAGACAAATATTCAATGAAAAGTTTAGTTTTTTCTTATGGAGGCAATTTACACTGGAATATAAATGAATTTAAAAGAATTAATTTTCAGACATCCCCTGTCTTTAAAGGGTGAGAGATTTCCTGAACACTCTTTAGTTTAAGGTACTAATGTATTTATCATGGTATTTTCATTTCATTTATTTGCTTAAACAAGGGAGGCCTGTAATTTATAGAATAAATTTTATGTGGTGAATTTCTACTATCTAATTAATCACTTACCATTTTAGCCCTACTTACCCTGTCTATTCTTCAGTGAACTAAAGAAAATTACCTTAGTAGTTTACACTTTACTCCAAGAACACTTCCTTGATTTATTTTGCCCTTGTAACTTTCCTTGTGTTGATCACCACTTAGGAAAATGTCCCTCGCCTACCACTTCAGAGAAAGTTCTTCATGTGGCTTTGTTTTCTGGGTACCAGGTTATAATGACTTACTTTGGCATGTGCTATGCCTACACTGCCTTAACCTAAGTTTATCATTCAGAGGGAAAAAGGACTGGAGCCCTTGACAAGGCAATGAGATATATACAGTTTTTAGCAATTTCATGGCTCAACAGATGTAAACTAAATATTATTTTTAGTATTGGGATATTTGAGGTGTTCTAGAAGAATCATCTTAAAACTCCTAGCACAGAAGTGGCATGTCTGTTATCAGGGCATCCTTCAATGATTTTTAAGATTTTAGATATTAATAAGAATGCTATTGGCCTCAATGCTCTAAAGATGCTGATCCTTGCTACCATCCTGATATTTTATTAGAGTAGAAAATAAACTTTATGGTCCCATTTGTGCCTTTTATTACCTATTTCCTTAAAAAAAAAAAGCTCTAAACTTCTAAAATTCACTTTGTTGTTTTGTAGGGTAAAGATGTGATAGTATTAGAGTTGTTTATTTTGTTTAAATTAAAGAATTTCTACCTCAAAGAATGTACTTCTTTTTCTCAGGAGCACAAGCCACTCTACAGACAATAATTCATTTAGATCTTTCAAATTCTGCAGAGAGTTGTAGGCGATAAGTAGTGTGTATGATTTACAGGGAGAACAACTGAAACAGAGCAATGTTAGTAGCGTTGCTTGAAGTCACAGAGCTCAACTATAACAGAACTCAGAAAGGAATCTGGGTCTCTTGACTCCCAATTAGTTCTTTGTCCACTAGATCACACTCCCTGCTCCTCAGTCCTTGGAGACTAGATGATACATTTTATACAAAGCTAAGTCTGAATTACCTACGGTTTTTAATGAGCATCTACAGATCCTGGTTCACATTCATATCATTGCTCTCTAGCCTGTGACGGGGTGTCTGCCAGAATCCTTCGGGTCAGCTGTCTTGCTGCTGCAGCAAAGACAGGAAGAAAGGCACACAGGAAGACAGTGGTGCAAGCAAAAGGACCTTGGATGTGGGAAACAGGTAACTTAGAAAATTTGGGGAAACAATAATAGTTACAGAGTTAGATATTCAAGACTATGTTGCCTTTGTTTGTGTGGATAGATACAAACTGAGATGGAATTCCATGATTATATATTATTTTCCACATACATGGAAATTAAAGATAAGGGCAAATCCTGATGGGGAGCGGTGGCAGGCACCATGCCTGGCCATGACGGCAGCAATAAGCATCAAAACAGCCCAAGAAGCAGGCTAAGGAGACAGACAAGGAAAATAAGGTTTTCAAGCACAAATGAAAACAGGAACAGAAGAAATTTGAGGAGCTAAAAGTGAGGGTAGCAGGAAAGGGCATCCTGGCCACAGGTAGAATTAAGAAATCCAGTAAAACGGCCGGGCGCAGTGGCTCATGCCTGTAATCCTAGCACTCTGGGAGGCCGAGGCAGGTGGATTGCTCAAGGTCAGGAGTTCAAGACCAGCCTGAGCAAGAGCGAGACCCCGTCTCTACTATAAATAGAAAGAAATTAATTGGACAACTAAAAATATATGTAAAAA